>VZTZ01045857.1:0-17148 GCA_013400955.1 Drymodes brunneopygia | reverse complement strand
TTTATTTATTTATTACTTGTTTACTTTTTAATATTTTATTTAGTAAACCTTTTCTATCACAACTTCTTTCCCACACAGTCCCAGATATGCAGAAGCCCTGTTATTCCAGCCTTGTGTGTCTTCAGTGCATTCTGCCAATTGTTGAATTTCACCAGCATTTAAGACTAATTTAAAAGAGGGTGTGAAATATATGAGTTTATATCATAGTTTCAGACTATCAATCAAAAAATACTATTTTTCCTGGAGTCGGAGTGAGAAGGATGATAAGAGCTGCTGAGAATTAAAAAAAAAAAAAGGTTAAATTATGCCTCACTTTTTATTATATGTGAAGAAACATGTGGGGAAAGATTTACTTCATTTAAAAGAATGTGCTGTTATGCACCAAAAACCATCAAGTCTGTTAAACAACTCTGGATACAGAAATTTTTCTATTGCATATACCACAACAAAAGGCAGTAGAAGCTTTTTCATAATTCCCCAATTGCAGACTACAAGTGAAAGTCAAGGTAATCAAACTAAATAAAATGTGAAAATAATTTTTAATATTTTTTTTTATTTCTTCCATTGGGACCAAAAACTGGCATTTTATTGAATGACATGAAATTTCCATTTCTTAACATTGAGTGTAATAGTAACAATGTTGAGAGGACTGAGTACAAAAATCTTGGACACTTGTTAAAAGAGACTCAAAATAGATAATGTTTTTTGCATTCAAAATGATAATATAAGCATTTCATAAGAGGCATAACTTCTTTAAAAGAATTTAAATATTAGCAGCTACTGGCAGAAATTATGCTATTAGGATACTTGTAACTATCTTTGTATTTTTCCCCTTTTTTCTTTGACATTTAAAAATGTTTGAAAAAATTCTTGGGAAAGATTTGAATATTACTAAAAACATCCTAGAAATTCATTACACTTCCTCTTTAGCAAATATAGAGCATTTCCACAAACATGTGCAGATATTTTTGTATTTAAAATAGTTTCCCAGTAAAGCCAAAACTGGTTTGATTTTTTTTTTAACAAGGAGACAGAAGCATTTATTTTTTTCCATCATCAAGAACTTTTGAATACTACTTTCTAGACTTGTATTAATATAAATCTTTTCTCTAAAATGCTTGCAGGCTTCTAGGCTTTTTGCTCTGTTTGGAAGAGCCTTAGTCTTTTCTTTGTGAATGAACTTTGTATATGGATGTAAGCTTGTGGTAAACAGTCATGATACTTAACATTTTCTCCAGCCCAAATCTTTCCTCACTCATTCATCCCCTTTTTTATGAGGTCACTGACTTTTGTGATAGGTGACCTTATAAAAATCATGTGACTACAGAAAACTACATTTTAAGGGAGGAATGTTGAACACTGTGTCCGGATGTTGCTTAAAATAGGCTTTCAGATATAAAGAACCAAATGTGAAAACATTCGGGTAAACATAGTGATTATACAGATTGTTCCTTTAAAGCCGGAGGAAAAAGAAGGGAAATGAGGTCACATCTATTTTGATAGTGCTTTCAAAAGGAAGAGGAAGGGAGAAAGAAAATGAAAGAGGTGTTAAAATGTAGTGGTGCTCCAGAATGATTGACTAAAAGAAGTAATCTCAAAGACAAAAAGGCAAATATAGATGATTTAGCCTTCTGTGTCATCAGTACACAATTGTTTCATGCTGTCTCATGCTTTGTCTACTCTATTTCCAAATGTTCCTGCTTTATAGAATTATGTCTCTATTGGATAGATTTCAGTCTCATGAAGTGTTTTTGCTACTCTTCCGCTTATCACCTTCATTTCATACTATTGTTTTTTTATTGGCATTTCATTCTCTCTGTACCATATTAAATTTTCTTCCTCAAGATCTGTAACCTTCAGATATTCATAAAATTGCTTTTTTTTTTTTTAAATTTAGTCATGTTGGACTAATCTGTCCTAAAATAAGCTTTTCTGGTCACTTTTTCATCTCTGAATATCTTGCTTGCCATTACCATTTTGGTTACAAGATTGCTTGGACTTAGTGTGACTTTGCATCCATGATTGCATCAGATTCTTGAAAGGTATATGAAGGAGATGATGGACTAAGATAATGTGAGATATGCTGGTAAAATTTCTTTGTTATCCAATAATGCTTTGAATCCCATATTCCTTCAGGTGCCAGCCATATATATGATCAATGCAGTATCTCTTCCTCAGAGGCTATCATTCTTTGTGAGTGGAAAAGAGCTGGGGCAAAGATCAGTTATTTGGTTTCTCTCTGCCCTGAAGGCAAATTTGAGAGAAAATTTGTGTTTGTGTCAATCAGCTTTGAAACATTCATCTTGAGATTTTCTTTACACTGAGACTACCATTAAAGCAGCATGGATGAGATTCAGTATTAGCAATGCATATGTAGTTTAAAGTTAAAAGTTTCAGTTATTCAAGCTTCATACCTGCTTTATTGAATTTTCATTCATTTAAATACAAAATAATGTGAATAATAGCATAATAAAACTTAGAAGTTATGTAGAATTCCATTACTGAAACATTTTTTTTGATTTTCACTGATTATGATCATTCCACTTCTTAGAAGGTGGTTAAAATTACATAATTCTTTTTCAAAGGAGTGGATTGCCATACATGATTTAATATTCTGTGTTGGATGTGTTGGTATGCAAGTAACCAAGTTTTTTCAAAATCTGAATTTACAAAATGCTGATGATGCCTAACTTTGAAGTCACTGGGACTTCAGTAACCCTGAAGTTCAGGCTGTAAGGTTTCCATCACTGAGTACCCAAAACCAGAACTTTTGTGCCTTAGTTTATTTCTTATATTTTTCAAAAAAATCCCAAACAGCCAAAACAACAACAAAAAATCCTTTCGGCTATAATTCAGCCCTTTAGAGCCCTTGATTTTCAGTAGAGCACCAAAATAAGAGTATAGATGTTTCATTTATTATATCACATTTTTATATGATTGAATGCATTCCTTTGAAGAATATTCATTGTAAGGCAAATAGGCCCAAGCTGCAGTGTTTTTTGTTTTTTTTTTCTTGTAGCAGCATTTCTAATGTGATAGATACTTCCCAGAAAGTAAGAAAAAAATTCAGTCTCTGCTAAAAAAACATATAATGCATGTATTATCGATTCAGTAAATAGCAAAAGAAGAAGGGGAAAGTGTTAATGTTTTTATATTTCATAGGAAGAAATAAAAAAAGTTGAAGCCACAAAATTAGCAGTGTATTAAGCAAGTGACCCAAGAATGTGTTATATATGCATATTCAGAGTGTTGTGCTGCCATCCAGAGGGGTCTTGAAAGGCTGGAGAAATGGGCTGGCAGGAACCTCATGAAATTCAACACAGAGAGAGGCAAAGTTCTGCACCTGAGGAGGAACAATGCCTTGCACTTGTGCAGGGCCAGAGGCCACTGCATCTGAGGGCTTAAGATTGGGCTCAGTATACCAATAAGTTTTCAATGGGTTATGTTGTATGAGTCACCATCACCATATAAAGTAGTAGGTGATAGGAAGCTAACATTATATAGATATAAAAAAATCCATGGATGGTAGTGATTTTGTAAGTATTAAAGTTCAAATTAATGCCTTTCCAGCAGACCAATAACCAGTAGACGAGAACAGCTGTCACAGATGCAATTGTACACATTACAGAGTTTGTCGTGAAAGTTTCTTATTACAGAAAAATTAAATGTTTGCTGGGTTTGGCTAGCAGATGACTTCTGTTATGAAAAAATCAGTTTTTCAGTCGAATCAGGAGGCTTGTCCCATCAACTTATAATTTATCTGGCTTTATTTCATTTGTCTTTATCTTGCTTTATATCAAAGGATCAAGAAATCCAAGACAATATTTTTTACACAAATTTATTATTTCTCCTTTATGTCCTTAAGATGATGAATGAGATTACTTACTGGATTTCTAGACAGACTGTTGCCTTTATTATATCCTTCTCTGGCAAGGACAAGATATATGTGAATTCTCAAAAGCTACCTGTGGTCTGTGAGTGGGATCTTCTATTCCTGTTCTGCTACTGATCAACCTACCACATACAGCTTAGTTCTTATTGGCTACACGGTAGTATTTGAGTGCCATTTGAGTTTTTTCTTCCTTTTTTTTTTATTGATTGGCATGTTTCCATAGCATAGAGACTTAGTTTTCACTGATACACGGATCCCAGTATGTTCTAATGTGAGTCACTGGAAATGATTGTGTTTAATTTTTGCATCCAACATCCCGTGATTGCATATTTCTGGTGGAAATACCACAGATGTCATTAACTTACTGAAACTTGGGTTTCAATTTTTGTATCATTTCAAACTCCATTGATTAAGTTGTTTGTTATACTAATTGTTGTTTACATGGTGTGTGTGCTGAAAATGTATTGGAATTGGATGTAAATGTAAAGCATTGGTATAGGTATTTGCATATAGATATATTAAAAATATCAGAAAGATATGATGAAATTCAGAATTTTGTTCTTCTGATTCCCAGTTTGTTGACCAGTCAACTGGAAGTTCTATAAGCTTGACATTATTTTTAAATACAGAGATTTCCTGTTTAAATTAAATTGGTTTTGATGCTGCGATTGCAGTAACTAATGACTTGGTCTTGTGCTAACTATGCTTTCCTCTGTCTGATTTTAGAGACCATTGAGGGCTGCTAGGATTGATTCTGAGTAAACAGTTTTATTAGGAATTTAATTCTGTTGAGTGCTGAAAATCTTCTCCTCCTTCTGAATTCTGCTGAGGGTTGCTAGGCACCTCAAAGGGTTAGTGACTATCACAGCTTGCTTAGCACATGGTACTACATATGTCATTTGCAATCTCTGAGTAGAACAAACTTCTACTGCTGTCACTATAGATTATTCTCTGTGCTTTTGGGGTTGTTTTGCTGTGCTTAGAATGTGAGTCTATCCCTCATAAAATGGTATCTTTCTGTGGATGGGGACAGCTGGGTCCAGCAAAAATAAATAGCTGAAGACATGGGAACAGAAAAGATTTGAGGTTTTTGTATTATAGCAATAAAAATAATTAATCCTCTGAAAAATTCATAGAAAACCTCTCCAGAACATCAAACCAGCCAATGATAAAGGCAGTGTGACCGTAATAATAAATCTTAATTTTCTTACAGTTGTTTTTAAACCTTGTTCTTTTAGTATTGTTTGTTGTGACATGTGGGTTCCCACATACTCTGTGTAATGCCAGTGGTATACAGGATGCACACACCACAAAACAAGCAGATCCCCAAAGCCTCAGGGTACTGAAGTGCCCTTTTGTTTCATGTATCCTCTTGCAGAACTACTNAACCTCTAAACCCGCAACAGTGTGTCGCCTTATTGCTTTATTATTAGCCTTCATAAAGGTCAGATAGACCTGACTCAAATTCAAGAGGAAACAATGCTGTACAAAGTTTTCCCTCACTGAAGGACCTGCATATTTTTCTGAGGTCTGCAACAGTATTTTTAATATCATGTCGAAAGCAGAGAACCATTTTCAATTCCCATTGTGGTAATCAATGAGATGTAAAATTATAGCAGTTCCATGCTGCCTAGAGCCTCTCCTGACAAACCTCGTTTGGTTTGTCAGAATGCATAAACCACTCATAGGAGCGTAGCATTAGGTCTATTTCTCTGTGATGCAAACAAGCAGAGAAAGAAACCAGTTCTTAAGGAGACATTTTCATTTGCTTAAATAGCCCTGCTGTGGCTGCAGTACAGCAAAATCTTCCTGTGCTATGCATATTTCTTAGGATGGGAATCAGAACCACTAGCTGTATGTGTGATTCACAAAAGAAGTAAAATCCTGGGCTAGCTCAACAATTATTTAATTTCTAGATAATAAAGTAATTCACATAGAGAGTCAGACAAGGTAACAGTCCGGGTATTCTGTATATGCTGAACTTATTAGCATGTTTGTGATTACTCAGTAAGGTTATGTTTGTCACTGTGCTGCTGTCTGTGACCATCTGGAACTTAATAAGATACAATGTAGAATTTGCATCCTCCTTTTACACAGACAGAGAACTCTTACACCTGAAATAAAATAAATTTTCTAGGTACTAGCAACTCTAAGCCATTGAAAGAAGTTAGTAGTCAGGAATCCACTGAATTATGAGTATATAAATTCATTTGATAGTTCCTTAGAAACTCTTTTACAATATATATTTAGGAGGAAGAAATGCTCAATGCTGGATATTTTGGAAATATGCAGAGTATGGTCCCGGATATTTTCCTGTGGGTGTTTTTATAGATGGAGTGATTGGGTAGCTTGTGGCATTAGCAACGGATGAGAAGCTCCCTGCCTGCCTCTGATGCCGATAACTGCAGTCATCCCTTATCAATTCCTTGGAGGTGTTTATAAAGTGTTCTGTTCTCATTCCCTCTGCTACTGAAGCAAACATCAGTTTTGTATAATGACATTTCTCTTGACTACCTTAGCTGATAAGCAAAGAATTGAATGAATGTTTGTAAATTAGGTATTCTTTCTCTGCACTGATTATTCTTTACGCGTAGAAATTAAGGGGATTGTGAGTTTCCATCTCATTCTAGAGCTGGCTTTCAGAACTATATGCCAGTTATCTTTGCTTAATTTTGACTTTTCCAATGAATAAATATGAGTAAAAATGCAACAGCTAGCATTTCCAAGCTTTCACAAATTGTGTTAAATTTCTTGACAGGAACAAAAAAAAAAAAGTTTAGTAATATGTATTTCAAGTATTCCATCTACTTTCTTAATTAGCAAGTAAACAAAATGAGAGTTTTCACCTCATTACTGTATTGCATGATTCGAATTTAAGAAAACACAGACTTTGGAGATAATAAGAAGTAACCCCTGACAAGAGAAATGATGGAGAACTGGATAGGTTGGAATCACTGCCTCCATGTGATTGTGTCGGGAGCTTGGGTGCTGTACTCATCTGCTAAGAGATTTTGGCCACAGGCTGGGAGAAATCAGGGAAAATGTGGATAATGATCTGTAAAGAGGAGGTCTGAAAATCTTCATGAGAGAATTTAGTATTTCTCACTAAAGCCACCATCTTAGACAAAGATGTGTCACAAATGTGATGGTCTCTGAACTCCAATTTCTGAAGTCTGATAGCAGCATAATTTGCTGGGTTTGTGGATTATTTTAGGAGTTTTTAGCCTCTTGGATACAAAGCTGCTTCACAAGTTGAAAGTTAGACTCATTATACTGAATCTCAGCCAAAGATTAGATTTTATTTCTGAAGAGTATTTGACGAAAGGGGGAAAATCGTGGGAATTTGCTATCAAATTTCAAATTTATAGAGGTGTTTTTTTTAGTGAAACTGAGGGTCCTTCTTTAATACATTGACATCTAATGAAATTTTGCTGCATGTAGATTGTCATTTGGATTTGTGGTTTGAAATGTTTGAAAAATTCTGTATTTACTTCTAGATGCATTGTTTTACTTCCCCCCTGCCTTGCGAGTTCAATATAGTTATGTATTTCTTTATGTTGCTGAATACGAGCATCAAACGTGGTTCAGGTTTTATTTTATACCTCGTGTCCTGAACTTGGTTCCCTGGTCAATGTGTGCTGCTGCTTGACAAATTAAGCAGTTGTGCAGCATAATTCCCTGTTCTGTGGAGAAATTGCCCCAAAAGTTCCTGTACAGTCCAGCTCTGGACAGCTGCAGTCACGCAGTAAGTTTATTTTTTTTGGTTCCTTTTTTACTCTCCCTAATCTTGGATAAAAATGGCCTTTCATGAAAAATGTTATGAATGTCCAAGACAGAAATTCAAAAACTGATGAAGTTTATAACCTATAATCATGTAGATAAAATTTTTAACAGTCTTTTCAGGAGGCTGAACATATGGTAGGGCTCAGTGAGGTCTTCTCTTCATCCTTCTTGTAATATGACTAGGCAACCAAGAATACATGCAGGAGTTTTGTCTACTGTAGATTTAATTGAGCTGAAATTTCCTGAGCACCGTTCAAAAGTTTCCATGCTTTAAGTATGCTGTTAAGGAGAACAAACTTGTTTTCTGGGGTGTATTCCAGGATACTAATCAATATATTGTAACTAACATCCATAGATTAAGGTCTTTGTAATACTCTGGTGAACAATGTCTAAGGTAGACTACAAAGACTACAATTGATTTCCAGACCAACTTTGGATTCCTGATCTTGAAGGTACATTTTTTTAATCTACTTGCTATAGTCATAATCTTAAATAAAGGAATCAGAACTCAGTACTATCTTTCCATGTCCAGATCACCACCTTGTGTGCTCCTGCTTTTCCTTCTGTCCCCAGAAATTTTACACATCTAGCAAGCATGGCTCTGCTTCAGGTACATGTAGTCTATCCTATAACTTCTACAACCACCTGAAAAGAGGTTGTAGTGAGCTGGGAGTTTATCTCTTCTTGCTGGTAACAAGAGGCAGGAAGAGAGGAAATGGCCTCAAGTTGTTCCAGGGGAGGTTTAGATTGGGTATTAGGAAAAGTTTCTTCAAGGGGTTGTCAAGC
This sequence comes from Drymodes brunneopygia, assembly GCA_013400955.1. Lineage (NCBI taxonomy): Eukaryota > Metazoa > Chordata > Aves > Passeriformes > Petroicidae > Drymodes > Drymodes brunneopygia. The sequence goes on along the minus strand of VZTZ01045857.1, from coordinate 8,687 downwards.
ATTGGATCAGGCTGCCCAGGGAAGTGGTTAAGTCACCGTCCCTGGAAGGGCTCAAGAAACACGTGGGTATGGCAGTCAAGGCCATGGTTTGATGGTGAACATTGTGGTGGTGCTTGTTGACAGTTGGACTTGGTAGTCATAGAGGTCTTTTCAACCTTAACAATACTATGAAATAGACTTTTTTTCTGGAAGACCTTCAGTTCAAGCTGAAGCAGGAATTGAACTAAGTATCTGTCTTTCCTTGCAAGTACTTTACCTACTAGATTATATGCAAAAGAAGAAAGTTTGCATTCCTGGTCTTTTGAATAACCAACCTTTTTTTTCCCTAGGATGTGTGGGTACTCCACACTTTTAATTCTGTCAAATGGAATTTTATAGGTTATTAAACATGCATTGCACTGTGTATAAAAAAAGTAGACTAACTTTAAGTGCGGAATTTTTTAAAAAACAGGAAAAAAGGGTATTTCTGCAAATTTCACCATTCTTTATTTGCAATAAAAAAGGTGGTATGAATGTATAGATAATGCAGGTACAGCTATGATTCCCAGATTTTAAAATTAATACTTGAGATTATAAAATTCTGCTTGCAAATATTTCTAAAATACTGAACCATACAACCTGCTTGCAAAGTCTAAGTTTGCTCTGAGACTTTATAAGGCCTACTAGATGCTAACTTTACTTGATTAGAAATTTGCAGTCTGAAAATGAGCACCGCATATTTTGGAGAGAAGAATTTACAAGCTGAGTTCATGTATCTTAATGAGGGTTCGTAAACTGGGCACCATTGCCCGTGGTAACGTTTGTGCCATTTTCTATCAGTTTGTTTCATTATGCTTCTGTGGATACATCTTTTGCATTAATATGGTTTTGACAGTTTTGGAAAATTGGAGTATTGAGCTGGAACTGATAGTATTTTTCACATCTTGGTAATCAGTGTAACGGGAAGGAAGCAAATGTTCCTGGTAGAGATGTGGTGACTATTCCCTTTTTGCTATTCAGAGGGAAGAGAACTAGTTTTAAATTGAAGATCATTTCCGAAATACCTTCTTTTTACAGGATGGAAAATTATTTTAATATCCTTTTCATGTTTAAAGCCTCAGTTTCTTTTCCCAAAGATGTTCAAATATTTTTCTTGCCTGTTTCCATCTATTAAAGTCGGATCATCCAGTCTGAACCATCAACATTGTACTATATGACCAATCACACATAATCAATCTGTTAATTTATAATTTTTAATTGCTTTTTGCTATATTTATTTTTGGAAAATTGTTGAAAATATCAGTATTATCAGGGAAATGCATCACTAATTTATTAACAATTTGCAGATAAAAAAGCAACTGATATTTTTAACTGCTTTGCTTTGTATTAGTAGACTACAAAGTTGCAATACCACTCAATGAAAATATTTTGATCTTTAATCTCTAATGACTCTACACCGATTGTTTGGTGGGGTTTTTTTTCAGTTTTCAATAACAATTGGGCAATTTTTCCCTGTTCTTTTGCAGGTAACAGTGCATACCACCTTCCAGAAATGCAAGCCTCAGCTATTTCTACTCAGTATTTTGCAGGGAATAATATCAGCTGTGCTTCAATCTCTGCTTGTCAGTCTCCACCTTATATTCACCTCAAGAGTAACAATGACATGTGACTACACATATACTGTAAAATAAATCATGTTCTTCATTAAATCTTTCATAAGCCAAATAATATTCTTCAAATCATTCTGAAAGAAGTTCTTCAGCTACAAGGCAGGCATCTTTCAAAATCTTTTTTTTTTTGATAACTCAGGGAATAAGTTCTTTCCCATATGCAACACCAGCAAACGATGTTACTTTCTTTCACTTTGCCTTGAGGGTGAAAAGGGCAGCAAATAGATTAAATAAGGGGGCAGATCTTTTGCGTTAATAATATAATTAAAATTTTCTGTATTTCGAAACCCTCTGACGTGGGAAATGCATTGTGACTAGGAAGTATCCACATGGACTAGTGAGTAGGAGCATCCTGTAATTCCTTTCATGTAACAGAATTATAAAATATTTTGGATCAGAACAGAGCTTAAGGGTCATTTAGTGCCAGATGCTTGTCCTCCATGCTTTGTTTTTGAAACGGATTTAATTCTAAGTAATGATTGAAAACTCCATAAAATGGTATTAGTAGGTAAAGGATTCCTAAAATTATTATATAAGCAATATATACACCAGCAGTTCAATAGAAAATAGGAATAATTCACATTAATAATAATAATAATAATAATAGCAACAACAATAACAGAATTTTAGTTTTTGCTTTGAAAAGAAAAAATAATGGGTTTAACTGCTTTTCAAAAAAAATGGCTTGTATCTTACTGTAATAAAAATAGGGCTCTGGAACTCAAAATTGCTTTCTGAATTTTTCTGTGGCTCTAGATCTTTTAAGACTGTCACCTTCCTTTTCTGTAGAGATAAAGATCCTTGCAGACTCCTTGGACAATATTACATTCTAGTGTCACAAAATTCCTTATAATTATTGCTAGGCTGGAGCAACATCGGATACCCTAGTAGGGAAGGTGAATATAAGTAAAAAATTATCAGTTCAGTAGAATTCAGTAGCACTCATCCTGTTGCTTTGTTGACTACATGAGTTGTTTTTCCACCTAAGATGAAGATTTTTTTTTCTCTCTGGTCCACTCTCTGTTTCATTTCAGCCATACTGTATTTAGCACTTGATGAAGTGGGCACTCATTTATTTATTTTGCTGTATTTTAAATGCTAGACAACACTATCAAATGTTCTTCAATCTCTTTTCTTTCTGTTTGTGAATATCACACTGTGTTGTACAAACATAGCAGACATGAAGGCTAAAACAAATGCATATTTGTGTCTACAGCACAAAAATGTGTATTTATAGATGAACAAATCAGGTCAAATCTTTCACAGTAAAAAATAAATTAAACAGCTATTTGTCAGATGAATATCTGGAGACCATTATTATGAGTCAATAGAACTGATCTTAAAATGGGGGAAATATTGTCTAGGGAAAATATTTTTAAGACATTTTGTGTTTATAAGCACACACAGACACTCACGTTAAAAAGACACCAGTCTGGTTCTCACACTGTGCTGCTGCTCTGAAATGAATCACTCACAGCATTGTATTAGTTAGGCTGAGCAAGACAAATAGTCTAGAAGATTGGTTTAACACATATTAACTCGTTTATTGATTAGATGTACAAAAACATTTCCAGTCAATAGTGTATGAGTGAGTATCTTTGCTGCAGCAGATCACATATAAAAGCTGTGAAAATTACTTTAGAATTTAGAATGTATACCTTATCTGAACTGGTTTTGGAGAAATCGCCATGCAGAATTACCTAATTCCCATCTGCTTAACTCAAATGCAGAAGTATAAAAATATTAGCATACCAGGCACACAACTATTCTTTGGTTTGTTTCCATCTGGCATTCTTGACAGAAGAAAAAGGAGAAGTGCAGTATATATAGAAAGTACAGGTTTTATGCAGCAGAATAATCCTTACTCAGGGTTTAACTAAGCTAAAAGATCAGGAAAAAATGTAGTTATGACCTTGGCCATAAATAATCAGGCTGTATAGAGGTTCAGCCAATTTTGTAGTTTAAAAATGTTCTATTCTGTTAAGCATATTAAATAAAATAGAACTCTGAAATAGCAGAATATGTCAAAAAGTGAAGGGAATTAAAGCTGGTAAGAACACTTTTTCAAACCATCAAGAAAACACCAATACCTTGTTTTACTGCACTGTGAGTCAGCAGTCAGAGGTGAGATTTAACTCAATGTTCTCCATATTTACTGCTAGAGAAGAATTTTTATACAGACACCTTTCTTTAAAGAACTTTCTGGAGTAGTATTTTCTCTTTGTACCCTCAGTTGAAAGTCTTACGTGGGCACAGCACGCTACAGTTTTCTGTTTTATGGATTTTATTCTTGTTACTTAACATATAAGTACCCAGAGCTCACACACATTTCTACCAAAAGCTTGCAAGTGATTCAGAATCATAAATAACAGAATCTAATGCTATTTCACACATCCTAGGATATCCAAGACTTCAGGAGCAGGCAGATAAGGCCTTGAATCTACAAGAAACTTGTGCTCTTCTGAAATGGCAGCTCAGGGCCAGACATAGTAACAGAGTATAACAACCTCCTTTCTTTTGGCAGTTGAATGTTATCCTGTTAGTGATATTTATTAAAAATAGCAGGAACTGGGTAACTGTTTTTTCTCTTCTGCTGATTTATTTTCTTCACTATGTCATCATGGTAGTATATGCTACTATGTTTAGTCTTTCTTTAATAAATCTTCCTTTAACGGCAGCTCTTTTCATCCCTGTGCATTCTATAAAAATGTACATGCTCTGAGAACAATTACTAAAGCCCAGTAATAACTTCAATGAGTTTTTCTTACTTATTGCCATAAAAAATTGTTAGAAATTATTTAAATATTTTAGACCAAATTTTGATCAGTTACTGGCCTAAGTCTGAAGTAAAATCAGAGCACTTGAAATGAGGAGCTGAGGGTAGGAATAATACTATAGATTGTTTTCAAAAGGTTTCTTGCAATTCTCCTTGGTGAGTTAGTTATTTAAGCAAATATTATACTTTCATATTGACTATAATTTTCTTGTTGTCTTTTTCCCCTTAAAGCTTCATTTCCTTTGTAATGACCTTTTTCCAAACCCACCTAAGCATTTCATTTTTCTGTAGTGTATATCCAGAAAACTAAGGCATTTTGCATCTCTCTCTTCTGGAGGGAGGGAGGAAGGAAAGCTCCATCTATCTTTTTGGTATACTCTTCTTTTGGCAGTATAAGTGCATGGCAGGTGAGGTTTTCCAATGTAAATGTAGTAGATTTAGTACTTAATTATAGTCTCTGAAATTTTGGATGGGGCTGCTTGAAACTTATTTTTCCATATATCTTGAGAAAGTTCATTTTCCCTGGTTGAATTTCCTTTTCTAGCTTCTATGGCATGGTTCAATTTTATTCACTCTTTAGAAAACCCTATTATAATTCTTTTTTATAAAAATGCATGAAAAATTCTTTTTCTCTATTGTCTATTTACATGCCCTTGAACTTATTAAAAGCAGACTTCTCACAAAAGTAAGTGAGAAAACAGACATGTAAGTCTGTGCTTCTGGTACTCTTCATTAGGTTTATTTTCAGAGACTTTGACTTAACATTTAAAAACATATGTAATTGTGATCATACATTGTAAGGGGAGGAAACACCACATGCTCAAGTTTTGCTATAAAAATCATGCTCTGTGAAAAATGAACATACGTATGGAAAGTCATTTTCAGTAAGCAACTACTTAGTTTTGGATTCTATTTGGAATGTATTTGTATTACAATAACTCAGAGGAGTACAAATCGAGGTATTTGCTGCTAACTACAAATTTACATTACTGTGTAGAATGACAGAGGGAAAGGAAAATGTTTTATAGTTAGCCCATGAATAGAAAAAAGAAATCCCAGATCTCGGTTTATTTCCAGTAACTTTCTTCCTCCTGTTTATTGAATCATTTTGCCCATTTTAGTTTCTATGGGTATTTTCACTGTTCACAAGTAGCTCTACAAGATGTCACTCTTTTAACCAGCAGGTCATTTTTGAATAATTTCTTTCATTCATGTTGTTGCTTTTATTATATTTCATTGGACACTGATATACCACTGAACATATATTTTTTATTGTTACGTTATTGAGGAGATTTTTTAATGTATTCTTTTCCTACTATTGAATTTGGAGTAAATTTTTATTGATGCCTAAGTATATGCAAACACCGATATTTAAAAATGCTTCCATAATCCTACAAGATTACAACAACATAATCTTTATGCATATAGCTTTGTTGGTAAGAAATTGAGTGGAAGTTAGAAGATCTGGTTTCAGATTTATTTTCTGTCACAGATTCCCTGCATGTCCTTTAAGGACAAAACATAGCTAAAGGTCAACTTAATCAGAAAAAAATGGAATGAAGTGATTAAAATATATTGAGATGACTTAAGACATATTGATTTGTTGTGTTTCAGGCTTCAGTTTGATCCAGAAGTAAATGCAAGCTGTTTCACCTGAGTTCAGGATTGTAAATAGTGAGACACAAACCCCTCATCTCCACCTGCAGGCTATGAACACCTGGCATGTCTTTACCACATCATTTGAGAGAGCCTGTTAAGCTCTTCAGGGCAGATATTTGACCATCTCTTTCTCTCTCTTTTGTGTTTTTTTCCCTTCTTTTCCCTTGGAGGAGATTGCTGTGTTGATAAGGGCGTAAGGTATTTGCAAAGTGCTGGTTGAATAGAACTGGCAAGAGAATAAGCATTTTCTTAATGTAGCATAGGGATATTTTCTGTGACATCCTCAATTTTGCACTTATTATGAAGGAAAAAAACCAAACCAAAACAAACCAACAAAAAACCCCCTAAGGAAATAGGTTTTTCCATGCAAAGCTGATGGCTGGCTCAGGGAAACACAGTCCATATCCTGTTTCAAAGTATTATTAAAACAAGCAGTCCCATCCAAACCTTCCAGATTGTCCTGCTTTGAGTCACAGACACATCAGATCAGCTTTAGTCTCTATTTCCCCCTAGAGCTTGGTGGATACTGGAACTGTTGATGACCCAGAGCAGTAAGACAAAGTGACTTCATGCTAAGAGCTGCAGGCTGCATGAGCACAGCAACCTTACATAAGCACTCAGGATTCCAGGGTAAAAAAACTTATCAATGAACCAAACCAACAGGGAGGGCAAGAAACACCAGTGCTTATTACATCAGTAGCTTCCTACAGAAACTAAGCTTTTGTCTAAAGAAACTGAATGTGCTTAGTTCCCAAGCAAAATCAAGGAGGCAGGTACCTCCCTGCAAAACCAAGGACTGTGTCCTTCACTGAGACACTGAGGTGACATGTTTGTAATCCAGTGTTCGAAGGAAGGAACAAACAGCTCTTTGTCTCTGTATCCTCCTTATAGACATTCTCATAAATAAATATATAAATGAAAACTCTCCAGAATTAGTATAGACTAAGAAAGGTCTGTGGAGGTTGCTAGGCAGCCAAGGCCAAAGGAATAGAAAGCAGGTAGGTCTTTGAAAAACAGAATCAGTGACTTATGGGTTATCTGAAGTCACGATTTACTCAATTGTCTTTTGTCATAAACAAGAAACAGTGGAATTTATTTTTCTTTAGCAAATGAACAAAGTTTTTAAAAGGTTTGAAATAAAGGCCTGTTTTATATCTCATTCCTATCCATGTTTTGAAGGTATGAAATTTTATACAAGATTATTATTTCTAATCTTTACTTATTGACTGTTACAGAAATTTGATGCAGTATATAGAGGCTATAATTTGAAAATTATTTATCAAATTAATTTATTTTTAAACTTTTTTGCAATCTAAATTTTTTCCATGGTGTGCATGTTGGACTCTAGATGAAGGAAGTTTCCAATGCTGGAGGGAATGCCTTGCCCTCAAGAAATGTACACAGACAGGTTTCACTGTCACTAATGACAGAAAAAGGCCTAATTTCTACCACCATGCCCTGTATGGTGTATGATGAAGCTACTCATAATAGAAATCCAGAAGTAACCATCCCCTTCCTATTACTGCCAACTATGCAAAAATACAGGCATTTCTAACAGGCAAGGCAAGGTTGTCATCTGCAAGATTAGGTGATCACATTGTTGACTAATTGTTGCCTTTGAAATCTGTGTTTGTATTTTTGTCTTAAAAGTCTTGAAACTAACTGTGCCTTCAGCAGTTCTGGCCTACCTACATCCATTGAGGGGGCACTGTAATCCTACAACCCCCTCTCCTTTCTCAGATTGTGTAATGACAGCTCTAGATCATTATTTCATCTACCTGAGTTATTCTCAATGTCTTCAATTTATGTCTAGAGAAGATTTAACTGCTGCATCACAGTTTCTCAACCTCTGTTTCTTCCACAGGGTGGATGCTGTGGGGGGGTCCAGGCAGCCCTGTGGAACAGTCTCCAATGGGCTAGTAGGATGAGAAGGTCCAGGGATAGTTTGGGAAACGAGGAGAAACATCACCTCCCGAGCCGGTAGACCTACTGAAAAGGTAATTCATGTTAGGATATTGTTCTGCAAGTCAGCTTTTCAGGCTCCGTGGATGTGCTGGAATGCATGGCAGAAAACTGGTGGGGAAGGGGTTCACAAACCTTTGTTGCTGTCTTGACTGTTCATACAATGTCTCCTGAATATCTTTCCAGAGCTTCTTAAACTGTGCTGAGTTTCAATTCCCATCCTTGTGTGAGAGAGAACTTAGATGCTGTACCTTACAGGGGTTTTCTTGTTTTCCTGTGGACCTGTTAGAGAATACAAATCACAAGTTTACAGTAACTTTCCAAGAAAGTCTTTATAACAATTAAAACCCTGCAAATGCCAGCTTATAAGCGCTACAACAATTTAGCAGAGTAAAATGTTCTTTCACAGGGAGAGCTAATAGCTGGATTTTTAAGCGTACAAAATCTTGGTTTTTTTGCATTCTTTCAATCTCACCTTCCAGGTTTAGCTACTGTGTTTGTGGAGCCTCTCTTCCTACCCTGAAGCCTTAACTATGGATGGTTTTTTGCTAGCATTTCAGAAGTCCAAGAGAATATGCAAACTAAAGATCTGTCATCTCTCAGAGAAACTGTAATGCTTCCTCCTTCATGTTAAAAGGTAG
>VZTZ01045838.1:8550-131032 GCA_013400955.1 Drymodes brunneopygia | reverse complement strand
TAGGGACATTATTGTGGGGTGTGGGGCATGGGGGAAGGGGAAAGCAGTTCCAATCTTTTGTTCTGGAGATTTTACATGTTAGAAATGGCTGTGTAGAATTCAGGTAAGCTATAATACAGGGGGTGGATCCAGAGAGGCTTATCCTGTCTACCACACCCACAGTCATGGCCCCCTAACTGTTGAAGATTTGTGTTCTCCCTCGTGTCTGTACCTTCTGATCTTGTCCACAGCCCAACTAGTTTTTTATCTGTTAGAGTGGTTGGTATCATTCTGGTTTGAGGAGCACTCCAGCGATAGTTTGCTCTGATTGCTGCACTCTACTGAAGAGGAAGGAACAGACGCCAGTCTCATTCTGAATGAAGGCTCCACTAATGAAAAGATACCTGCACCTCTCTTTTGCTTAGAAAAGAAAAAACAATCCATGTTTTTGGAAGGAGGTACTTTCTCATCTTACCATGTCTCACTGGATTGGACCCCTTAAAGGAGGAAGAATATTTAGTTTTAAAGATTATGATGCATTCAGTATCAGATGGGTGCATAGCTGCTGATCCCAAGTCCTAGCTACCTCTGAGAGAGGCAAAGCTGTGGGTCCCTTCAGAGGTTGTGTGTCTGTGCTCAGATTTCTGAGGCTCATACAGGTATCTGGATTTTGCCTCAGTCTGCTCTAGCACTTGAGCCTTTCTGTGACTCTAAGGTTTAATTTAGCTGTAGGAACATGGTTGATGGGAAGGCACTTTGGAAATACTCATTTAGTAGGGATTGCACTGAACTGTGGATTTTCTTCAAACCATCACAACTGTTTGGAAGGACTTGTTGATTGCCACTGTTTCTTTCTTTATAGAATCTCAGCACCAGTGAAGGTGTCAGTAAGGAGATGCATCACCTTCAGCGCATGTTCTTGCAGAATTGCTGGGAAATTCCTACTTACGGAGCAGCTTTTTTCACAGGACAGATATTCACCAAAGCAAGTTCAAGTAGCCATAAAGTCATCAAAGTGTACGTAGGAGTAAACGTAAAAGGGCTGCACCTCCTCAACATGGAAACAAAGGTCAGCTTAAGGGAACTGCCAGTGATAACTATAAAACTTAATTGTCTTCTCTTAAAATTTTTGTACTAGAAGTAATTTCATATCCAACTGTTTAGTTAAACTTGACTGAAAATTTCCAAGATTTTAAGGTCTTTTTAAGTCACTAACAAAGTCTTGTGTTTTTTCACCTTACTACTTTATGAACTACAACTGTGTAGTGGAATGTAGTGGTTTAAGTCTGAATCCTGTCTTTGTGAATGAAGGGAATTTCAATTTGCAAGTACAGAGGATATTTTCTGAGTGACACTTTCCTACATTTGATCATAGGCTTTACTCCTCAGCCTAAAGTATGGCTGCTTTATGTGGCAGTTGGGAGATGGAGATACGTGTTTTCAAATCCACAGTCTGGAAAACAAAATGAGCTTTATTGTGCATACCAAACAGGTAAGCACTATCATTTTTCATCCTTTACGTTAAATTATTTTTTTCCTAAATTAGATACACGAGCCTCTTTTATCTTGAGATTTACAAGCCTTGGAAAGTATTAAAAGAAGCCCCCACAAAAATTATTTTAAAATTTTATTAATAGTTTAGAATGTTTGCTTGTTTTCTTAGCATGTGAAGTCTTCAGAATTCAAAATAAATGAAATGCATCTATAATCATTAGGATAAACCTTTCGTTTAATTGGAACTGTTTCTTGCATATGCCAAATCCCTCATTCTCTAAGATTAATTCCAAATATAATGAGAATCAGAGAGTTGGAGCCAGTAACTCTGTGATCGAAAGTAAAGGAGTTGGAGACGATATAAAGCTGAGAATTGCTTTTGTCATGTACTAGATTGTCATAGTTCTGAAATGCTGATGGAATTTAATTGCATCCCTTTACATAGGCAGGACTCGTTGTAAAACTCCTGATGAAATTAAATGGGCAGCTAATGCCAACTGAAAGAAACGAGTGATGGAAATGAACAATAGTTACGAGATGGCATCTGATAGCTGAGCAAAAAACAACTTGTTCCTCTTCGTAACAGAACTTCCATGTACATGAATTTTACACAACAGAAGAGTCAATTTGTACAGTTTTTTTAACTTTGTACAGAAGCTGCATGGTTTATTTTTTTAAAAAAAACTATACAACATATCTATTATTTTTATAAATATTTTTGTGTTTCATATATTAACTATTGTAGGGCTTGAGCTTAACCAATAAAGCTGATGAAATGTAAATGGTTTACCGAGCTGGACGAGCATGAATCCAGTAAAGCTTTTGTTCCCAGAGAAATATGGGACTACCAGTGCCATTAAGCAAGTCTCAGTTAACCTATTTACCTTTCATGTCATTGCGTGGAACATCAAGGAGGTGGTGTACGTTGCAGTATTTTGTGGACACCCTGTATTTTCAAGATACTATTGATAAATATGCTAGACCAGTTAGACCTTTGAGCAAGTACTTTTGATAAACTCTTGTTTTTTATTTGGTTTCTGACAAACATTTTAGCCTGCTTTATTTTTACTCTTAACTTTCTCATACTTCGTATTCATATTTATTCTAAAATACTGCATGAGGATGCCAAAAGGGAAATACTTTAAATCATTCAGAAGCCATATTGAATGTTTAGCATGCTTGTTTTGTAAAACGGATTTTTACTTTCGCTGTGCAATATAAAATGTATGTATGGAGGAGAGTGAGACAGGGATTTACAGATGAACCTTACTCAGAGGACTTCAGAAAGTTTCATAAATCCTACCCTGGATTGCAACACATATGCAGTAGCAAAAACTCACACAGGAGGTACTAAGTTATTTCTCTTAAATTAGCTTTCCTACTGATTAATTCAGTTTCTTCAGGCTAAAAGCAGTGCAGGATGCAGGAATGAAGACGGCAAGGATGTCAGATACAGTTTGTAAGCATTCTGCCTGCTCTTTGTAGAGTCAGGGTTGGGACACAACAAGTTGAGTCCCAAGTGTAAGGTAGGATCCTATGCAGTCTGAAACATATCCTTGTACATTAAAATAGTATCTGTAACACAAATCTTTAAAATTTCTGGTTGTATTTCAGGGTTTTAAGTGCACTTGACTATTTCTTCCGTGTAAACTGCATGCTAAAACAGTGTGCAATATTTTGTAAAAAAAAGCTTTTATAAAAAAATAAAAATTAGCACTTGCCTCTAAGTTTTCAAATAAAAGCTAAAATGAATGTGAAGAACTATGCTGTTGTATAGTAACTTTACTTATACCTTACTAGTAAGTGCAGTTTAAGAAATTAAAGTAGTTAGCTGTTAAAAATGTGAACAGGAGACTTGTATTTTGTATTCTTAGCAAGCTGTACTTTTCTACTTAAACTTTACAAGCCTAAATAACAGTGAATTTTCATGGATTGTTATACTTTAAATAAAGTGAATAATGCAATAGTCAGGTCCTTCATTGTGCATCCCTGCTATCACTTGGCACTGGTATAGAAATACATTTCTCTACACAGCACTTTCTTAGAAAACTAGAGGAAAATGTTAGGAAGGTGTGTCAGTTGCCTATATAACTATACTATCAATATGCCTTATTGCTGCATAGTCCTTTCTGCTAAATTCTTATTTATTACTACCTAATAAATTGTTTGCAACAAGTTACATTTGGTGTTTCTATTTTTGTGGCCAGCATGAAGGTGCCATCAGATGTTACACCAAGTAGGTGTTATTACCAAAGAGCAGTAGTTTGTAACAGGCTCATCTTTGTAAGGTATGTAAGAAGAGCATCAGAGAGGACCAGAGGGAGAGTCCCATAATGACTCTAAATTAAGGTAGTGCACCTCAGAAACTGAGCAGGAATTCACTAGGTAAACTGGAAACTGTTCATTGTGGCAAAGCAGAGGTTTGCACATGTTGCACATCAGTGGAGCCACTGAGCAGCAAGAGCCCAGCTCTGCAGGCCCAGAGGATTCTGGCACCTGGGTTCATAGGAGCTTGTGCTTCCTTGCTAGGGCAAGGCAGGCGTGTGCTCTCCTGTCATCTGGAAGCAGGGAAATGAAAAATGGGAACAGAGACAAATCCAACACTGCTGAGACAGACCTTCAGTAACAACCCTCATGTCAGTACCCAATGAAAAACCAATGAAAATGAGCTGCAAGATCGCCAAAGCTGACTCTTGTGCCTTTTGTAAGCATGAGATGCCCAGCTCACCACCTACTGTCCATCTAACAAGCGCTTACTTAAAAAGCAAGAACCTGTACAGCTGATAAAGGCAAGGATTTGAATGTAGAACACTCAGCCAGGCCCTGTAAGGCAAAAGAGTAACTGAGAACTTAAAACTCTGAAAAAGAGGCACGATTTTACCAAGTGGAATAACTGCCCCCCTGACCCCAGTGAGCAGGTTGTCCAAGAGGGAAGCCTTGGTCCTGGGGGGATGTCCTGCTGCTTGGTGCAGGGAACAATTGGCCCAGGGAAGTGGGGGTTTCCCAACCATTGCCAGCTTACAGCTGGATATAGTTTAAAGCTGGACTGTGACCGAAAAATGAAATACAGGTTCAACAGAAACAACATACATGGTTTGCAAAAGCTCTGCTATACCTTAATTGTTATTACTATAGGGTAAAGATATAAAAATAATGTACAAAATTATTACTATTCTGTATAAATTTAAATATAATTAATAATTACATAAAAACTAAATAAAACCACTCATATATAGTAATTAATCTGGAAATCCTGTCCCTTGGAAGAAATAGACTAGCACTATTGCCACTAAAAATGTCCTTACTTCATGAATTGACAGCAGAACAACCAGTAACAAACAGTAACAACCAGTGATAGCTCTCATGTCTCCTGAAAGAATTGTCAAAGCTTGTAAGTATTACGGAACTCTTTCACAACCACTACAGCACAGATGAATTTCCTTTGGCATTGAAAAGTGTTGAAACTTCAGAGCTTGCAGGCAACAAATAGAAAACTTTACTAGATCCCATTGCTGACATGAAGAGTTTGAAGGTACTCCATGCACATCTGAGCATTCACAGGCATTCTCTGCTGCCTCCCCTCATCTGGTAACCCTCAGCATATGTGAGACCTCAATACATGGTTTACCAGAGGATATTACACACTTTAAAAAAACTACAAGAATGTTCAACCAGTAACAAGTTTATGCTTTTGCCTGTGCACCTTTTCCAGTTGTCAAAACTAGAAGTACTCAGAACTGATGACAACAAATAGTTTATTTCAGACGAAGTAGGGAATTTATGAGAATTTAGGTTTCTGAACTTTGAAAAAATTTATTTAAAAGCATTTCAGATAATCTTTGCAACTATACCCTGTTGAAATGCCTCATTGTATGCAATGATCAACCTGGCTTCCTGCTAGTATTCCCAGACTTACACATTTAAACTTTTCTTTAAGAAAAGACTGGCTGACTGGACTCACTGGATGAACAAATACTGCCTTTAAAGACCTACTCAAACCAGAATTTTCAGGAAATGCATTAAGATATATTCCTGTTGACATAAAAAACTGTATATGGACAACAAGCTGACCTCGGCTATGATGAGCTATCTCAGTTTCCAAATGCAGCTCCGTGCACTAATTGATCTTCAACCCTTAGATCTTAGTGGAAACTCATTTCAGAAACAATACGGGGATTTTCTGACATTAAACATTTGGAGCATCTGGAATTAAACACAAATAAGCTGTCCTCGCTCTCCGCGTGCTGTGCGGCCTTACAAACCAGCGCCCTGGGCTGTCAGCGGGGACGCCGGCAGTGATGCCCGAGGGATGGCGCACCGTCACAAGCCTCATTTCCCTGAGAGCCGTGTTCTCCGTCTGTTGGAGGNGCCGTCACCCCGCGCAGCGCGGCCGCGGGTTGGCTCCGGCAGCGGCAATCGTCACATGGGCAGAGATCAGCCCAGCGCCGGCAGCCGTCACACGGGCTCGGAGCAGCCCGGCCCACCCCTCCGCACCGCACCGCACCGCCCTGCCCCGCGGAGCCACGGCGGATGGCGGCGGGCGCCGAGAAGATGCTGAACCTCATGGAGGTCGGCGGGTCCCTATTGGAACGGGTGGTCGTCGGCAACCCCCTCCCCCTGGTGCTGGCCGCCTCTGCCTTCGCGCTCAGTCTCGGCTACCTGTTCCAGCTGGGGTACCGGCGGCACCTCGGCTCCGACCAGAAGGTGAGCGCTGGGGCGGCGGGGCGGGGGCCCGCCGCCTCGGCCGCTGTCCCGCGGAGGGACGGTACCCGCGGGCCCCTGCAGGGCAAGGGCGGGGGAGCAGCCTCGGGACAGCGCTCGGGAGCGCGGGGGAAGCGGAGCAGCCTCGGGACAGCGCTCGGGAGCGCGGGGGAAGCAGCGCTGTAGCCCAGGCTTGTGGAGCGGGCTCCGGCGGGCGGGCGGGCGGCCCTTCCAGCAGCCTCCCCGGGGGTGGCTTCGCCCTCAGCCGCTGCTTGCGACCGCGGGAGGCAGCGGCGCTCGGGGCTGGCAGAGCCGAAGGGCATTCCCGGTCCTGTTCCATCGACGGAGATTAAAAGAGGGTGCTGCTAATGAATGAAACCGAGTGCTAACCTGAAGTTGCCTTTGGGGGGCTGTTTAACAAATCCTCCAGCACTCGTTTCTGACTGCCTTCTTTTCAGTTGCAGTATCTTTGTGCTTCACATTCAGAGGCAGCACAGGAAGAATCTTAATCATATTCACTTTTTTTGAACGCTTGCTGCTTTTAAATGTAGTTCTCTCTGAACAACTGAGTATTTTTTTAAAGTTGGCCTTTTCACAAAAGAGTTTAAACAAACATATATAAACTTCCTCTGTGGTCAGTTTGTATGTAAATGAACATGATTTTATTACTTTTAAACACTGGCATATGCCAGGAAAGTGGGCAGAGCACTGAGCCTGGAAGAGTTACAGAAGTGTTTGGACAGCTCTCTCAGGCACATGCTGTGACCCTTGGGGATGGTCCTGTGCCTGGACTTCCATCCTTGTGGGTCCCTTCCAGCTCGGGATAGTCTGTTAGTCCATGGTTCTGTGATAATCTCTGAAGAAAATTCAGTAATTATTTTTCTCTTTCTTCTACAGAACTACCCACCTTTTATTTCATCAGGCATCCCTTTCCTTGGTCATGCAATTGCATTTGGAAAAAGTCCCATTGAATTTTTGGAAAATGCTTATGACAAGGTATGTTTTCCCACAAGACTGGCTGAGCATATTTTTGTGTCTGTGTTAAGTTCTCTGTCTGGGGCCTGTTGAAAGTCAGTTCATTCTCATTTACTACCTCAAATATGGAATGGAGTGTGCACAGTAACCTCTGTGATCTTCAGATCTCTTCATGTAGCAGTAGTGTTTTCTGAGCTCTCTCTGTTGATTCACGTGTCAAAAATGTGCTTGTGCATTTGGGTAATACTGATAGCTGAATCACAAGTCAATTAAAAAGCCATGTTCATGAAATGATTTCTTGCTTTAATTGGTAACTTTTAATCACATTCTTTACCAATCTGTGACGAGGCTGGAATGTAGCTGACCACCTCTGTAGGCAACTTGATGAATTTTAAGGCCTCTCTGATGTAAAAAGAGCTGGTGTATAAAACCTCAATAGTTTTTATACTGCAACAGCCCAGAAGAAATTAACTAAATCAGTAGAGCCTTAATTCTAATTAAATTAGATTTATCAAGCTGTTTTACATTGTCTAAAACAATCTAGAGTTATAAGCTTAGATAATCTTGGCTTGGTTAGCTTAGAGAAAGCTGAATCTGGTACATGAAGGTCCGCTGGAGATGACTTCTAAACTTCAAAATCCTACTTGCCCCTAATTACTTACTAATAACTCCAAATCCAGGATTTTTCGAGACAGTGTTTGTAGATTACTGGGATCAATATGTGCTGTAATCTCTCTGCTAGTTTTTTTAGTGTGACTGAGCTTTCATTTATGTTTTCTAAAATAAATGGTTTTAAAAAGTGCAAGTTCACGTGGGTTCATTATAACATTAGATAGCACTAGTACGTACACTGAGAACAGAATTTAAATGTAGTTTAAAATACATTTATTAAATAGCTGGATACTTTTTAGGAGAAAAAGTAATTTATGAAAGACTGTACAGAGAGGTAGGGATTTAATGATTTGTGTTCTTATTTAAAATAATTTTTTTTTTATTCTCTCTCTTAGTATGGACCTGTGTTCAGTTTCACTATGGTTGGCAAGACATTCACGTACCTGCTGGGTAGTGATGCTGCTGCTCTACTGTTCAATAGTAAAAACGAAGATTTGAATGCAGAGGATGTGTACTCTCGGTTAACCACGCCGGTTTTTGGCAGGGGAGTTGCCTATGACGTCCCTAACGCGGTTTGTATTTCAAATACCAGATGAGTAGAAAAGCAGTGCAGATTGAATGCTGAGTAGGCAGCCCTGAGCTCTTGGCTCTGTGTGATGGGGTTGTGTTCATATGAACTGTGGCATATTGCAGTAGGTAAATAGTCTGATCTGTGTAATCAAGACCGAGCATGCTCAGGTTGGTTTCTTTGCCACTTGGCCATTTGTCGCTCTGGATGTTATCTTTTGTTCTTGATCTAAACTTATCATAGAGGAAGAACTAGTAAGTCACGTTTTTCTTCCCTTGCAGCGTGCCACTGACTGCAGCTCACTTTTCCCTTCCAAGCAACTTCAGGTCTTTCTTCTGAGAAAGCCCCAAGATAGATAACTTTATATTTATGCCATGCCAAATCTAGCCATGGGAGTAATAATTTAACAGTTTGACCCACGAGGTTTGTTTTCCTCAGACAGAAATCATTCTGTACGTGTTTGCAGAATACAGTCTGCATGGGAGCACAGGGGCTGTGTCATGTGGCATTGTATCTGAGCTAAGCATTGGCTGCTTCCTGGTTTGTGAGGGTGGCCTGTCATGTCAGACTCTCAAACTGCAGAAGCCAACTTTTCTGTGGCCACATCTGCTCCACTGCCACACAGTTCAGTGCATCTTGTATGGCAGAGTAGTTGGATGGAAGAAACAGCACAGTGATATACTTTATTTTTGGATTTTCAGTTTTGGCCTTATTTAGTTCGTGTAAATGCCACTCATTTGACCAGTTTCTGTGACCATCAATTTCTTTTCCTCCTCAGCATGCCTCTTCATTCATCCCTGCCTATGTGCTGTGATTGTTGCCTTATTAATGATGTGGCTTAGGGGCAGTAATCACTACTCTCTTTGCCTCCACACTGGCATTTTGCCATGATCCACAGAATATGCATGTTGTTCTTACATCATTCTTTTGGAAATCTCGTACACAGCTATCTACCTACAACTTGCTGCTTTCTAAGCAGGTAAAGGAGAACTTGGTTTGTCTCCTCCTTTGTCAGGTACTAAATTGTGGATAGCAGTTTGAGGGGAGGTTTGGTTGGTTAGGTGGGAGGTTCTTTACCACCTGATGGATTTGCATAGCTCCTCTAATCCCTACGAGAATGAAACCAGCAGGACTGCAGCCTGGATAACGGGTAGGAGATCATTTCTTTTGTCCTAGGAGATCCCTTCTATGAGTGAGGAAATTCTAACAGACTTGTTTTTACCAGTTTGGATTGTCAGAGGTCTTCCTCAAAAAGTCAGGAATGGAGTTGCAAATCACTTTTGCAGCTGCTGGAGTGTGGAGGGTGCATGATTCTCTGCAATATATCTCATGTTCTTCTCTGGAATATTCTAGTTTCAGAAAAGTGTCTGTGAATCACAGACTGCTAAGTTGGCCAGATTTTCACTGTTGTTGTGCTTGTTCTATGGATTCTGACTGTCGTGGGATGTCTGCTTAAAACTTAAAGGTCACAGTTTGCCCTTATTTCTGTGGAAATTTGCCCACTTGTTCCAGATGGTTTGACTTCTGCTTTCACGCTCTTCACTTTGTGGATGGATTTGAATATCTGTCTTCATGCAGGAGCTAGTTCTTTGATGTGATTTAATCTCATTGATCAGTTTTATAGAGTTTTCTGTAAGCTCCTTGGGAATGGGCACTTCTTACAACCATGTACTTCAGGCACATAGGGACGATTAAGGCCTTCCTCATTGGCCCACCATGTACAGCTTTTTCTTGCTTTTTTCTGAAATGAGGTCTTTTTCTAGAGTATACCCTAGGTTTTCTTTTTCCCTAGAGTGCACTTGAGTTCTGCTGTAGTCAAGAGATGAATCTTTTCATATTACTCAGTAAGCCTTGGGTGTCTGTGGATACGTCTATTTAATTCATACCTCTGATACCAGAAGGATTTCTTTCTTATCTCTGCAGATTCAGGTTCCTCAGAAAATTCCTTTTTTCCACAAAAATTACTCCTTCCACACCGAGGAGATGCAGGGAGTTTGCTATTGACATTTAAATCATCTCTGACGCTGATTATCTCTAGTTTCCCTCTATGAAGCTAGAGAGGTAGCACAGCCAGTTGTGGCCAGAATGCAAATGCATTCTGCTAGAGGTGAGCTGGTTTTTTTGCATAGTGTCACCACCACAGTTTCATTTCAGATATCTAATGAAAAGGCATTTTAAAAAGCCACAGAAAATTTCATTGGCATTCTACAATTGATGGGTCACCCTGAAGTTTCTTTTGAGATCCCCTTCTCTCTGCTTAAGCTGCTAAGTATCTCTTCATTCTGTGACTTTGTCATGTGTTTAGAAGAACCACCCCTTATTCTTCAAAATGAGTAACTTGCTTATTTACCAGTGATTCTGGTAATTGTTTGCTAATATCCATAGTCAATATATCAGCTCTTACTCACTCTCTGTCTTCTCCCTCCAAGCTTCTTGCAGATAGTTTTTTGTTGAGAGGAGCTGAAGTTGTAGAGAATGTGTTCACTCCTATGTGCCATTCCTGTCCCCATCAAGCTGCAGAATGACTAGCATGTTGCAAGCAGAAATGGGCTTGTCCCTTTGCTCTGTGGCATGTGTGTCCTCTGACAGACTGCTGGGGTCCTCACTGCATTCTCAAAATAGAATCTCCTGGGAAGTAGCCTTTCTTCTAATGCCTTTTGTTCTGTATCGTACATGCAGAGCCCTTGGTGGGAAGACAGTTTTTGGTGTATTACTCATGGTGCAGTGCAGAGCTATAGGGCAGATGCCTCATTCATAGTTAGGGCTTAAAAATCAAATGAATAATTTTCTGAGTCGATGTCCTCTCAATGCATTGAATGGTTCTCATCTAACGAAGGGCTTTTCACCAGTAGGTTTGTTAGCTATGAATCTTTACAGAGAAAAAGAGGAGGTAAGAAGGGTGTGAAACTCACTATTTTCCTAGGAAGCAGTTTGCCTCCTGCTTCACTTCCTGGGCTGTGAGATCAGTGTAAAAGAAAGGGTCATCTCTAGTCCAGGGTCCTTCTGCCTGAGAGAACACAGGAGAGGAAGTGAGGAGGCTACATAACAGAGGACACAGGCTAAATCCAGACTTTGCAAAGATGGGGCTGGTTATGTTTGTGATTATGTATCTGAAGGGCATCCCATAGTTCAATTTTGCATGCATCTTGTATCTTCAAGGATAAAGCTTAATGAAGATACTAAAATATTTTGTTTGGTACTGCAAAAGAGAGAACTGCAGCTCCTTTGAGCTATTATTTTACTTGGATGCTTCTGAACTATTGCTTGAAAGACAAGGTGAAAAACAGAATATTACCTATTAGTTAAAACTGAGTATCTGCTGTGCCCTGCAGTCCTAATCATAATCCCTATTTACTTCTGGGTGTTCTTATAGTACAAATTCTAATAAGTTTTAATCACATTAATATGATGATTCTTGTACTGATTGCTTTTTCTGTCTTGGTTCTTTTTAGCTATTTTTGGAACAGAAGAAGATGCTCAAAACTGGGCTAAACATTGCCCAGTTTAGACAACATGTATCTGTAATTGAAGAAGAAACAAAGGAGTATTTCAAAGCGTGGGGAGAGAGTGGAGAGAAAAGTAAGCAAGATCAAATGCGTTTTTCCTCCAATTTTCTGGGTAGTACTTAAGGCCAGTGCAGTATATTTTTGTAAAAGGTATAATACAATATTAAAGAAATTAAAAAATACATAGGTAAAAGTGTACTGAACATCAGAAGAAAAAAATACAGGTTTTTTTAAAAATCAAATATAAGGCTATTGGAGAATAAAGCTGCCCAGAAAATCACTGAAAGGAATGAATGATCTTAGTTTTGCTTTCACAGTCAGCTCATAGTGAACCTGTTGTGCTTGTTTTGGATGGTATCAGTCAGCTCAGTGTAACCACTTCGTAGTCCCTGGCAAAAGCTGCTGCTCTGACTCCCTAGAGAGCCTGTGCTGAAGATCTTGGTTCTGGGAGTTTCTACAGTGAAAAACTGCACCTTTGAAGCTGATATGGTTACATTAGTGACCAAAGTGAAATTGTTATTTTCCCTCATTCCCAACTTGGCTGTCATCACAGTTGCATAACCATGTCAAATATTACTTAAGCATACATATTTATATTTAAATGCACAAAACTTATATAATGCATGTCACATTTTAATATATTGAATTATTTTGAAGGTATATGGTTTATATGTAATATAGTTAATAATATGGTAATATATAAATTGATATTTAAGAGTCTAATTACTACTATATAAAAATAATTCAGTGAGCAGCAAAACTAACTGGTTTCCCATGGATTTGGATTTCAGGATTAAATCTTTGTATTACTTCACTTACATTTATTAAGGATTGAGCTTGTGATGGTTGGCTTGCTTTGGAAGAATTACTAACTGTGCTAGAAAAATTTCCAGTAAGAAATACCTTAGAAAAAAGGTATCAGTGATCTAATTAAAAAGTTGCTTGAAGAGACGTCTGAGAAGACACATTTCAGTAATATTTTTCAAATCTTTCTTCAGACCTGTTTGAAGCCCTTTCAGAACTGATCATTTTGACAGCAAGTCACTGCTTACACGGGAAGGAAATCCGAGGCTTGCTGGATGAGAAGGTGGCTCAGCTGTACGCAGACCTGGATGGGGGTTTCACTCACGCTGCCTGGCTGCTGCCGGGCTGGCTGCCTCTGCCCAGCTTCAGGTACCAGCAGTAACAGAGGAAGCAACTTAAGCATTTTATCTAAACATCATTGTTGTTTGGATTGCTCCCCATCCCCACCACTTCTTCTTTGTAAGCTATGCTAGACATCCCAATGAATCCCCATAAGCATTTTGTGTTACATTATATAGTGTTGCTGATGGAAGTGTTTTGAATCACAGGCGTCGAGATCGAGCACACAGAGAAATAAAGAATATTTTCTACAAAGTTATCCAGAAACGTCGGAAATCTGAGGAAAAGGAGGATGACATGCTCCAAACTCTACTTGATGCTTCATACAAGTAAGCCAAGCATTTAAAGACTTGTTTCAAGATTTACTTTAGTTTTGAGTTCTAACTCAGAAAACCCAAAGAAACACTCCCTCATGTTCTGAATTGGTTCTGTTGCATGCAATTTGTCCTAGTTGTATTCTTAAAAACTTGTTTAAAACTTGTCAATAGTTATTCAGATTTGTGAGATTTCCATCAGTGGTCATGAGGTGCCTGAGGTTGCTTCCTTTCTCTTTGCTACCTGTTGAGGAATGATTTTCTTTAAGGCCCCTAAAGAGTCTCACTCCCTCTGTTTTCCCTTCTCCCTGCCCTTAGATCTTTTGCCTCTCCGTTTAGGGTAGGCAATGGAAGAGTAGAAGGAGTAAGGGGTACATTAGAAGAAATTGTAAACGCTGCTGTATAAATAGCAATGTCAAATAACGGAAGGTGACCAAATGACATCGTGCCTTGGCTCGTGTGCCGCAGGGACGGGCGCGCGCTGACAGACGACGAGATCGCGGGGATGCTGATTGGGCTGCTGCTGGCAGGGCAGCACACGTCCTCCACCACCAGCGCCTGGCTCGGCTTCTTCCTCGCCAGGGACAAAGCCACACAGGAACAGTGCTACGCAGAACAGAAAGCTGTGTGTGGGGACGACTTGCCACCCTTAACTTACGACCAGGTTTGTATGCTACATTAGGTCTGAGGGGTACTTTTATACTTTTAGATGCCTATTTAAAAAAAAAAAATTTAAAAGATCATTGGACATGAAATATAGTCACATGCTTTTGTGTTAAAATAATAATTGGCACAGTCATTCTGTGATAACGCTGTTTGCGAGTACATTTCCTCTTCCCTTCCTGTCGAAGTAAATTTTCAGCCTGATACTGTTTTTTTAGTCAGTGTTCATTAGGGAAATTGCAGTTCCTATGTTTATTTAATAAACAGTAATTCTGTAGAAGAGGAAGATCCTCATATTTCCACTGAGGGAACCAGTGCAGTGTGACCTTGTTTTTTAATTAGGCAACAGAAAATACTCATGAGACAGATCACTAAGACACTAGTTGTATTTGATTGCACTGGTCAGTGATTTTTTTCCTTCTTAATTGAATCAAATGGAAAAGAAATAATCAGTGTAACTAATAAAGTACATGTAAATATAAGCTGCTTACTCTTTGATTTTATTTAATTTGTTTTTAAATGGTATAAAATAGCATTTTGTTTTTGTTGAATAAACTTGGCTATATTTTGATACATCGTTTTCTCTGAATTTTCAGCTCAAGGATCTCAGTTTGCTGGATCGTTGTCTAAAAGAAACTTTAAGGCTTAGACCTCCTATAATGACCATGATGAGAATGGCCAGAACTCCCCAGGTGAGGACACATTTTGGAGCTAATTTCACTGCAGCAGCACAGGCCAGGTCAGAGGTATCTCAGCCGACAGAAGGAAACACAAGTGAACAGTGTTTGCTGGCAGGGAGAAAAGCTGATGGCAGTCTGGGATTGTCAGTGGTAGTGTAGCCAGTGTTGAGTGAGAAGAGCAATAAATACCTTTAACTTGGTATTTTTTACCTTCACGTGGAATTGTGTGCAGCCCCCAGCAAGCAAGAGATTGATGAAGTGAAACATGCAGAGAGCCACCCCAATGGGAGGGAGCTGCAGCACTGGTGGTGAGAGGCTGAGGGAACAGGGATTGTTCTGCCTGCAAAAGAGCAGCTCTGGGACCTAGGAACAGCCATGTGCAGTTTTCTTCAGCAAAACTGACCCTTTCTTGTAGCTGCTAGTCTTATTTGAGCTTCATTTGGTGCCACCATTAAAGCTTTTTTGTTTGCCAGGTATTTGTAATTGCTGTGTTAGAAAAACTTGGCATGCATTTAATACAAGCTAGGTAAATTTGAAAGAAAACTTGCTGTTTGTACAAGTACAGTACCATGTCAAAAAAAAATCAAATTTTTTTTACTATGTCCCTTCAATGACAAAGGCTTTCAATAAATTTCAAGTTCATTCTTTTTGTTTTTTTAAAACCTCCTTCTGCAGAATTGCCAGTCTTATTTAAATAGTTGGAAGGTTCCTGCAACTACTTGAGCACTGTGTCCTGTACAAGTAAGAGAGTAAGAGTTAGGCTGCATTAATTTTAAACACACTTGGCCAAAATCTCGTGAAATTTAAGCCTCATGATACAACACTTCAGGCAACACTTGAAAAATGGAGACATTTTATCATGTGTGGGGTCTTGTCTCTTCTCTTGTAGACTGTTGCCGGATACAATATTCCCCCTGGCCATCAAGTGTGTGTATCTCCCACGGTTAACCACAGACTCAGAGACTCCTGGAATGACGCTCTAGACTTCAAGCCTGACAGATACCTCCAAGATAACCCAGCAGCTGGAGAGAAGTTTGCATACATTCCATTTGGTGCTGGTGAGTAAGAGAACACAGCACCTTCCTTGGTGGGGCTGTGCTGAGGTGGCTCACACCAGCCATCTCCTAGATCACCTTTCTACACTGCAGCATCTGAGGACAGATTTTTTTTTCTGTTTCTGCCCGAAAGTTTTCTTACTGTGAAAGTGCTGTTAAAAGAATTAAGTTATAGTTCTGCATTAGTCATAGCTGTATATATCTCTCACAGCAGTTATCAAAATATCCTTAGGTTAGTGTGAGTGACGCTTGACTCACATCTTAAGTCAAGGACAAACCTGGTAATACAAGTTCAGTTGAAGGCAGAGCAAAAGTCTGCAGAGTCCCAGCTTCCCAGTTTGCAAATACTGCCATGATGGAGTTAGAGGTGATCTCATTTCTCAGGGTTGCAAATGCATCTTTCTTGATATATAAATTAATGCTTTCTAGTGGGGACAGAACAGCACAATCTCATTCTACTTACTCATCTGTTTTATGCAGTGACAACTTAGAAAAATAAAACTTAGGTGGAGTTATAGAATGGGGGATGTGCAACATCAGAGCCTCAGATTGTTGAGAAAGGGGCAACTATTGCCTGCATAAAACTTCTTAAGTTAGCTGATTGTCAAAGGGGATCCAGTAAAATATTCTAACTGCCTTTTATGGCTTTCCTTCTAGGCCGTCATCGCTGCATTGGAGAAAACTTTGCTTATGTTCAAATTAAGACTATTTGGTCTACTCTGCTTCGTTTGTATGAATTTGACCTCATCAATGACTATTTTCCAACCATAAATTATACAACAATGATACACACACCTAATAACCCTGTTATCAGATACAAGAGGCGGTCACTGTAAACTCTGGCGCTAAAACTTTACTTTTTTAAGTTGTGTGAACTAACAGACTTTTGAATAAAATTGTGACAGAGTGGCAAATGGAAGCTGATGCATCTACTGTTAGGAAAGCAACAGTAATCTACCAACTGCAAATGTTTTGCATCTATTTTGTTTGCCCGCACTATTTACTGCTGCTGTGTATAATTGCTTGTTCTACAATTTTCTCATTGCATTTTTAAAGCAAAAGTGTCTTTTCTATTGACGTAACACTTCTAAGGTGCATGCCAGATCTTTAATGAAGAAAAAGTAATTTCTGCAAGTGGAACTCTTTGCTTTTGAAAAATAATTGAAGATTGCTTTCCCCAGAAAACCAAGGGGCAAGGCTGCCTACCTTGCCTCTGTACCCAATTACAGCAAACCCATCAGGGAACAGGCACTTGGTGGTGCCCTTCCTTTGGCATTTATGATTCTGTTCCAAGTGAGTGATGGTCTTGGCTGATTTAAGGAAATGTTACTGTACAGCTCAGTGGTACGGAGAGTTCAAAATGTTCACAGGTAAGACTTTTCAAGAATGAGCCATTTAACTGTCTAATGTGAAGTAGTTGTAAAATGTTTCTGTTCAGAAAGCAACAAGTAATTCTCTAAAAAATTTTTGAAAATGGTGATCTCTGGAAGCTTGATGTAAAGTGTGAGAGTAACAATATGAAGATACCAACAACATGAATTTTGTAAATAACATGTTTGTGTGTAAAAAGGTCACAAATGAAGTGAAATCACTGAATGTTGTCTGGATTTATACTGACTCATACAGGATTGTGAAATGGTGTTAGGTTCAAGAGTGCTGATGATAAATGGTAACGAGTTCAGGCTCACAGGAATTTTGAATTAAATTTGTAAACAAACCTCTTGGGGAAGTTTTCTGTGCTCAACCCTGTCGCTTCTTTTTGAAAAGGTTTCATCAGTAAATCTGTAACTCTGTCCTGGAGTGAGCCATGCCCCCTTCAGCAGTGCTCAGTGTAACAAGGCCTTTGTCCCGTCCTTCCTGGTCTAAATTCAGTAAACTGCTGTAAAACTTTGTGTTTGTATCAGTCAGGGCACGTGAGGAGCACAGGCTCTTCCCTCCCAGCCCAGTCAGATGTGAGCAGGGTCTGCAGAAGCCAAGCTTGTCCCTGTCCCTCTCTCTGATAGAAGTGCTTTGGAATCTGTAAAATGTCAAGCTGCAGTCAGTACAAGCAGGAGGAACTCAGGCAGGAGCAACCTGTTCCATGTGAATAAGGGAGTGGTTCTTGAACACAGTTAGAAGCATGAAGTCATGTTTATTTCAGTACTTTGACAAAATACCCATAAAATTCAAAACTTCTACCATTACAAAAATAGGTCTCTACAAGTGATATTCTGTCTGCACTGCCAGTAGCAAATATTACGAGAGTCAATGTAACTTCAGTAGCCTTGCCAGAAAAAGTGCAAGTAAACTTTGCTGAATGTAGCTCAATTTAATTAATACACAAGTTTCATCTTCGCACCCTTTTGATAAATACACACTTCATAAGTTAATCATTTAAATTAGCATTCCACAAATATACATGTAATTTAATGGTGGGGCGGGTTTGTTTTGGGTTTGGGGGGTTTTTGTTTGGGGATATTTTTTTGTTCAGACTTTTTTTTTCATAAACACAAAGTGCCTACATACATAAATCCCAGTCTCTGTGGGTGTGCCAGGATGGAACTGTATACAATCGTATAGCTGTGTTCATATTGGTCCCACAATATACACATTATACAAAAGCACAGAAAGAGCACAGATTTACAGAAGGCAATCTGCTAGCATCACTGCCAGTGATGGAGATGTTAAAGGGTATTATCTTCTTATACCCATGTGCAACTGTGTGTATGAAGTCGAACCTGTAAGATGGAGAAAAACTGTCATCAGGATTACTTGATCAAGTACATACATTCAGCTAAGTGTGAAAGATTTTACACGGGAAATCATGGAATGGGGACTTTTAAAGATCAAATCTTTTAAGAACAAAACTGCCCCAAATGATGGGGAAGACTAGCACAGTAACTTCAAAACTCAAGTTTGATAAATTTCATCCCATTGTTCTGAGAATTTTCTTGATGTATTCCTCTTGCAGTCCAAAAATTGTCATCATTTATGGGACAAATGGACTGTAACTTCTGTAATCGAAGTGGTAGGAGAAAAGATTTCCTTTTCCATGTCCCAATCTTCTGGGTACATTTTTTTCTATATAACTTAAACTCTTATTAAGATGCCAACTGAATCCTTGCTGCACATTTATTAGAGATCAGGGAAGTAAAGTGTTACCAGTAATATCAAAATCTATAATTAAAGCATGCTTGTATCTCTTTTCAAAGAATTTTACAATCTTCTTTTAATTGCACTTTTTGCTACAGCTCAGAAATGCCTCTTAGGCTGAAAATTGGTAAAATCGAAGCTGTTTGTTACTTATCTCAGAGAACCAGCACCCCTTGGCAGTGGGCCCTGTGCTGCCCAAGGGCCTGAGCCTACCCTACCTGACTGCACGCTGCCGAGCCGCTTCTGCAGTGCCTCCAGGCGATTGATGTAATCTGTCAGAGCCCTCTCCGGATCGTAGTTCTGCAGCTGAGGACAGGCAAAGGAGACTGGGTTCAAATCAGCATGCATCCCGTGGAACCTAGGGGTACAACAACACACACCATTTCAGAAAGGGAAATTGCAAGTAAAAATACCAGCAGCACAGCAAAATACTTCACGTAGGGATACCTTATGGCCTGCATGTCCCTTAGCTTATCCATGTGGTAGCCAGCACATCAAACCCATTGAACCTCCCTGCCACTTACTGCTCCAAGCCAGAGAAACCACTCCTCCCCCTTGTCTTTTCTTTCTACTGCAAAGGATTTGTTGCTGCATTTTTTTGAGACACAGAATGACCAGAAAATTCCTAGTGACATTGCAGCAGAATCCACAGTAGATTGAAGTCTGGTTTTCTATTAAGAAGCTTCTGTCAAAAAGGACACCGCCATCTTTACAGGATTCTTCCTCTTGTCATTACTCTGTATAAGTAAAAGCCAACAGTGGCTAAAATAGCTTGAAGGTTTTGTCCATGTAAACTGTTATGGTCATAACAAACTAAGATCATACAAATATTCAGGTGGCTTACATGAAAATGAAACCCAAAAACGGCTAGAATTTTATATTCAGTGAAGATCTGAGCTCACAACTTCATATAAGCTCATCAAAGCCTAATGGCACTCATAAAATTGTTGCCCTTGATGAAAAATACCTGGTTTCACTGGTGGGCTTGTGCGAGCTTTGGCCTCAATCACATGATGAGAAATAACACACTGAATGCCCGAGACATATTTTTTTACATATTCTTACAAAAAAAGTTGAATCTTACAGCATCAAAGGTTACAAACCTTAGCAGTTTGATGCTAAGCACTGATGCTTTCAATTATTTAAACAGTGCCTGAAAGAGAATTAATAATAAAAAAACGCCAAATGTACTTATGTTGAAAGTTTATAGGAGATCTAGGAGACTCCATGCCTGACCTGGATCTATAGGAATGCCTCTGTTCTCCATAAAGATCCATGCCACCAGAGAACGAATCAGGCCGCAATTCATTACCTAGAAGTACAAAATACACAGACTATTAGAAATACAAAAAGTGGTGTCTTGAAAACAAAAGAAAATAACACCTTTTGCACTTCACTGGGAATCTCAAATATGAGTTTTCTGTTTGCATATCACAAAAATGGCATTAAACAAGTGTAGACCACTTTCAGACTCCCTCAGGGAAAAGCAAAGGTGAAATCCTGGTCTCACTGACGTCAATGAGAAAACTCTCACAGACTGAGCAAAGGTTTTAGTGCAGACCTAAATAGTCAGTAAATAATAAAGAAGCTTCTGATTCTCCTTAGATTCCTACAAAAAAGGAAACAGAAAACTTATTTCCCAGACTTAAACCTGTAACAAAAGAATGACAAGCTTTTGTTCTAAGAAAAAGATGACAGTGCAGATCTCCTACAAAAACTCCAATGATGCAACTAAAACTGTTTTCATGAACATGCTCCATAGGGAAAACTTCCATATATTTTTAGATACAACCCATGATGGAGCAAAACAAAACTGAAGAGAAAGCAAATACAATAGTGTCTGTGCTGAGCATGGAAACTGAGAAATAGGTTAATCCAAACAATTATAGCAAAAGACAGAGGGAACAGCCCCCGTTCATTCCACATGAGGATAATATAAATTAGAACCCATCTCCATTAAGCAGTGGTTTGACTTGCAGCTATCATTTTTTCAGTCATTACTGTACTATGACTTACCTGTGTTCTGGCTAAAGATGTCCCTATTGATAGTCAGAATACCAGAACCCGTAACTCTGTGCCATCGACGAACCAGGAACTTCATTCTGCATGTCAAATTAAAAAAAAAACAAACAGCTTCCGTATTATATGTAAGAATTTAATCTTTAAAGGAAATTCAGTTGCAGAAAAAGCCTTTGTAAATAAGTGCAATCCTCAGAATTGCTCATAATGTTTTTTAATAACATGACTTTACTCAGTAAACTCCATTTGTGACTATCAGATACTGAGCCCTTTTCAACTACAGTAAGACTGCTTATTCCTATTACAGATTTTACCTACACTCTGCTCACCTTGTGACCCTGCAAGTATCTACTATATTCATGACCACCAAAAATATACCATTTAAACAGGATGGAATATGACAATTTCTAGAGAGAAATTTTCTAGAGAGCTAGAAAAGTATCTTAAACTGCACAGTCATATTTGTTTGAAATGTAACTTCCTCCAGTTTACCTTGAAATTGCAATGGACACTCTGACTGCAGAGCGAAATCGTGTAAAACCCTTTGAATGATGTGTGATGATTTCAAGGTCTGTGTAGGAAGGCTGTCCCCCCATCCGTGCTATGAGGGCCAGTGTGGCTTCTTCACACTCCTGGAATCCTCCTAATAGCAGCAGCAAGTATTTTTTCTGGTATATGAGAGCTTTCCGAAAGCTCTCTGCTCGTAGGTATTTGCCATAAATTCTCTGCAACAAGAGAAAAAGAGAAAAAGCCCCATAAGCTCCAAGAATCACAACAGTTCAAAGACTTTTGACATTGTCACTTTCATAGCATTTCTGTGATTATTCATTGTTCACTATCATGGAGAAGACTGTGCTGCTGCTCACATTGAAGTTGAATGCAACTTCATATATTGAGGATCACCTTAACAGCCAGAAATAAAGCACACACAAAAGGACAACATAGGTGTTTACATGTCATTCTTGGAGAGAAAAAATAATAGTCAGGTATCTAAAGATGAAAATTTAAAACTGAATTAGTATCTTTTTACTCAGAATAAAGCAGAGTGAACACAATGAAAAATAAGCTCACATCAAAATTTTAAAAGCAGCTGTAGTAAGTATGTGTGAACAAAAAAATTTTCCTACCCTTAAAACAGCATTTTCAGCATCTGATCCCAGTTCTCTGAGGAAAGCCTCACTCCTGAGCTCTGCTCTCAGTTTGGAGAGTTCTGCATCAGCTTGTTTCAAGGATTTCTGCAGCGACAGCCTTTCTTTGTTCCACATTTCCTTCTCAGAGGCAACAAGAGTATCAATATTAACTCCGACATCTGATGAGTGCCTAGAAGACTGAAGACAAAAGAAACTGAATTTGAATGACATAATCTGGAAAAGCTTAGGCCACATCAATCTAGTCATTGATTTGGTGGAGAGTTCATAAAATGAATGAGGAAAACTACCCATTGGTTGGATCTAAGGCCACCCTTGCGCTCTGACACCTCAAAAGCAGTGAATTTAGGAGCCCAATCTATGTCCCAGAAGAATACAGCTTCTCCAAAAAAAATTCCCCTCAACTGGATCATACTAGCTTCATGATCTTGAAGACTATCTGGATCTATTTGCTGCTTATCATGGTGACAAGATACAGATGACAAAGGCACAAGGCATTTAAAAGAAAAGAGTAGTTAACAAAAAGAAGTTGGGTAAAATCACGAAGTTTTACACTTAACAGAGTGAGTTGAAACATACTGATCACTGAACAAGAATAACTCACACCCATTTAACTCTGTAGAGGGAAGCCAAGAAAGACAGACAGCTTTATCCCTCTCCATGACAATGAATTATGCTTTTCTGTCTCTATACACAACTCATTACATCAGCACCACAAAGGACATACATAGTCTGCAGAAGGTTGTCTGTGCTGGTATCTTCTCAGTTCTTCTTCTAGTTTCATAACAGCATTCCTCAGATTATTCTTCTCTTCACTCAGTCTGCTGACAAAGCCTGTCAGCTCAGCATTTTGCCTCAGCAGCCTCTCAGTCAGTGAGCTGGACGGAGTCCCTGGTGGTAGCACCAGCTTCAGCTACGAGGAAGAAAGAAAACCAAACTCAACTTTGATTAGATACAAGTCGCCAATTTGAAAGTAACTGGCTTACAGTGAAAAACTTTCATAGGTAAGGACAATAGCATTGTATCAACTTGTATATAAAAAACTTCAGTTTTTTCTTCAGTGTACATGTAAACTACAGATTAATGTGACTTTCTTGTCTATATTTACCCTGTACATTACAACAGACTATTTTCATGTATGCTCAACTGTACCAGCTATAATTTGCAAAGTTTTCTACTATGTTTATATTTATCTAACTTGGAGGAAAAGAAAAGCCTTAAGGCTTTTTTCAAGTTACATTAAAAACCCTTGCTTAAAATATAGGTAAGGACCAAATCAAGCTCACTTAAAAATCAAATATTGCTGAATTCTTTGCAACAGATTACCTCACTTTGTTTTTTTACACAGGTGCATGCTACTCAATCTTCAGTGGCCTTTCCTTTGGTAAATACAGGGCAGTTTAAGTAAATGTGTTGTGTCAACACAATACAATAAATACTAAATGTTGATTTTAATATCAGAAAGTACTGAGAAAAGTGTCCTCAGTTACAGGATTACTGCTGAAAGGAAAGTATCTTTTCTTTAAGAAAAAGCCACGAGATGCAGAAATTTAAAAAGTAACTGGAAAAGTTTTGATTTGAAAGTTGAAAAATCACTTTTAAAGTATTAAAAATTGAAAAAAAAATAAAAGGAAAGGGGCTTTTACACTTTACAAACTCCATTCAGAACACTCACTGGAATTTTGCTCTTTAAAGTAAAGACCTGAGTAACTACAGGCTTACAAACTCCTTTCAGTTTCTGCTCACAGCTCTTCATCCAAACTCTCACATCAAGGTCAAAGCATTGACTCTCACCTCTTCCAGACTGGACAATCCAGGCAGTATTTTCAGTTCTGAAATAACTTCTTCAATAGCTTTTTGTACTGCAACGAAGTCTTGATCATCTGCTGTTTCAAACTGCAATCTGAAACAAAAGGGACCATTTCAATAACAGATCAAACTCAGACACCACGAGCCAGATGAACAGGACTTTCCATGGATTTCTATGCACTTGATCTATAGCAAGTCATTTCAGCAGTTACTGGAGACAGGGCAACATTTTCAAGACTGCTCAGTGACTCTAAACAAAACTGGCTTGATTTAAAAATAAAGTGTATAGAACAGTGTCAACTCATTTGTAGACAGGGATGCTCTACATGAAGCACATTTAAAATAGTAGTTCTGCTTCCAACAAATCTGTTTAATCTGTGTGATCAAAATCCTAGGGTATTTCCCAGATACACTGCATTCTGCTTTGCTCAAATGTTTCAGAAAGAATATTTAATATTAAATCACGGCAAAATAAAAACAGATTCAAACCTCCCACGGACCTAGCACCATGGTATGTTTTAATCCTATGGAAATAGTAATCCTCCAAAACTAAGAATCAAGATCAGTTTCACTTGACCATAATTTTTTTTTCCCCAAGGAGGATGATTCAGAACAATAACCCCTATATTCATCCCCTTATATATAATGAATTGTTTAATTACTATTTTAAATTCATCTACCTTCACCATACCCAAATAAACCTTATCACTTTTCAGAGAAAAAACAATTTTGCTTGTGCCTTAAAAAGGACCCTGTTAAAACATAAGATTTAGAGCAGCACTGATACTCTGTGATCCTGTCTTCCATCTCAAGTAACAGCATAACAATTAAACTAACAATCCCAGACTCAATTAAACCCTGCAGTGTGTGGATTATGGTTCAAACCCAATATATTAGCTTGCTGGTTGCTATTAACAAAACCAAATAGCTGAAGACTGGTCTAACCTGCTAGCAGCTTTCCAAGCCAACTGCTTCAGCTTTGGAGATGCATTTTGCAGCTTTTGTCTGACTTTCTCCAGAATTTCAGTAGCAGCAGAGAGATCTCCTGTCAATGTGTGGTAAGTCAACTCATTTGTCTCAGTTCCTTCCATTTTTTGCTGGAGAACCCAATTTCTTGTTCTGTCATTGGGCGTATCCCAGGTAGTCTGGAAAGAAATATGTATTTTATATATATATATATATATATATATATATATACACATAGAATGTATGTGATTCAGTGCTGTAAAATGAAAACATATGAATCTGAAACACACTCAGAAACTGCAGAACAAATAATTCTGACAGAGAAAGTTTAGCATGACTACAGCACTGCTGTAGTGTAGCACTAAACCATCATTCATGAAAGGTCTAGTGTCTTTCTTGATTAAGATCTAGCAATCATGGAGCTACAGTGTAAATCCAGTCAAAAAACTCCATCAGCAGAAGTCACCAAGCCTTTTTGTTTCTTTCACCAGCAGCTCCTTTACCAGTTGTGCATGGAACTTGTGCAACTGGGCCCATGTGTTTTGGTAACCAGTTCACAGTCAGAAGAACAGGGGCTGGAAGAGACCACCATGGTCATGGAGGTCAGTCCACAGTCACAGGCAACCACACCTCTGATGCTACCACAAGCAAAACAATGCACTGAAGAGGTGTCCCTCAGTTACAATCCCCCACCACTGCCATGGAAAAACTGCTGTCTGTCACAAAGAAACCTGAGTCCATGGCTCTGCCTTTGGCTGTCTGCCCTAGAGAGTGGTACCAAAGAAAAAAGTCAGCAAATGTCACAGGGAACAGTAGGAGATTCATTATTTGAAATTCCCAGCAGATCCTGGAAAGCAGATCAGCTTGATCTACTGATGAAGAGGGGAAGAAGCCCCAACAGCTGTTGCTAACCTGATCCAAGGGAAGACTCCTGACCACAGTGTTGGCAGTTCCCTCTGTGCAGAAGAGCAAGGTGCACAAACCCAGCTTGGCAGGAAGGCTGCTGCTGTCACAGTTATCAAAACACTCAACATCCTGCCTCTAGCTGTGGGTAGTTCCCAATGCTTCAGAAGATAAAAACCAGTCACTAAATTAGATGAAAAGAAAAATTTCCTTCCTGGCTCCACATACTGGTAACTGGTAAAGAGAATGATGTCAGGATGGGCAAAAACATGGTCAGCGAAGAGGCAAGCAAGTCTCCTGTCAATACTCTCTGCAACTACCACAAATCACTCACCCAGCAACACTTACCTTTTACAGGCAAGTTTCTAGAAAAGTTCTCAAAGTAATTAAAAAATAATTTTAACTTTCCAGACTTCTTATGGCAGTGAAAAACTTAAGAGGCAACAAAGTTACCACTTTCATTTGTCTAAAAATTAGGACAATTCTTAAATTGATTTTTTACCTTGATTTCTTTCTTCTATTTTGTTTGCTAACATGTATGTATTCATGCATATGCTTGTTTGATTGCATACTCATTTACTTACTGAAGCTGTTGGAAGATCATTATAATGTTTCAAAGACCCCTTGCAGTTGATGAACTGAAGATCAAGGGCAGTGACCTGGGCCATTCCTGAGTAGGAACAGCTCATTCCTGCAACTGTTTGCAAGGAATGTTCTTTTCCTGTACAGAGACACAAAGCGTGTGTATATCCGGATGCATTTCTCCTGCTCACGCTCCTCCTTTTACACTTCTATAACTTCACTCTCAGGAGGAAGCATGTGAATAGTCTAAGGAAGCAAACTGAAATGCTTTCTCTTTCTGGTGCCCATGTTCTGTAATCTGCAGGCTATTTTATAGATTGAGTCAAGGCACAATGACACATAATTGAGCAAAAGAATTAAAGCTAAAGTGCGTATTTCAATATTACACATTACTTTCAGTCCTACTGTACCTCATTTGGATTGTGGCTTGGTGTCCTTTCAGCTTCCTTTCTTTCTTCATGCTCCTGCTCTTTTTTCTGTAGATCTTGGATTATTTCCTGCAACTTCTTTGTTTCATTCCCTAATTTATGAACTTCTTGCTTCTTTTCTCCAAGTTGCCACTGAAGGTCTTCTACTTTGGACTCCAGTTCATGGAGTTTCTTCTGTACTATTATGTTAGCATCTTGTTCTGCTTGTAATGCTTTCCTCTGGATCTGCCTTTCTTTTTCCATTTGCTGTCTCACTTGCACAGATTCCAGTTTGTGTTTCTCCATTTCACTTACTAACTCCACTATACGGTCATGCTTTTCATCCATTTGCTTCTGTAGCTCTTTAAGCAATTCCTCAGATGGATTAGATGTTCCAGCTTGCCCCTTATCTTCAGCACTTTGAAGCTGAGCACATAGCTCTTTTTCCCTTTCTAGGGCACTGCTTATTTCGAGAGCTCGAACCTTCTCTGATTCAAGAAGCACCTGTAACTCAGAATTACGGCCTCGCTCACGTGACAGCTGGGCAGCACTGAGTGCTTCTTGGGATTCAATTTTCTGTTGCAGATCACTTGACAGCTCTTTCTCTTGCTCCAGAAGTTTACTTAACTCTAAGTTCTTTTGTTTTTCATCTTCAAGAGAAAATTTTAAGTCCTTTCAAAAGAAAACAGAAGAACTGATCACAGCCATTTGTGCATACTTTCCATTATCTTCTGCAAATTGCAAATATGCCACCTCTACATATGCTGCTTTTAACAGGTTTTGCTATTCACAATTAATGTGACAGAACTCAGAATGCTGCAGTTACATCTGATACTAAAATACATTACAGATGTCTTTATTCTAAAATCAGATTATTTCATGAAAGAATCTTTGTATCACATACATACAACAGTGAGATACAAACAACTGTATTTCTGAAGTTGAAGACAGCCAGCTGCTTTTACTTTTTAAAACTGTGAAAATGATTTTTCAACTTTGGATTTCAAGATGTAAATAAACGTATATACCTGCTCTCCCCTTCACTATAGCAAATACTCCAGAGGTACCAAGGAAGATAGTAATGAAGCATTTTCTCCTAAAGTAAACTCCCTAGTTTGATTTTCATGAGGTGAAACTGCTGACTTTTAAAATGGTGACAAACAATATGTCTCCTTAAATCATATTCTTAAATACTGTATTTTATGAGTTCAGCTGTGGCGGGGGCTTGGTGTAGCCATATCAGCAGTGTCCTGTCCCCCTGAATAACTGAGGGCCATTATAGAATCTTTTAATCTTGGGCCTGAAAAGCACAGGAAAATTCCTATTGATTTAAATGGAATGTGCATCAGGTGTTTTTCCTTCTTTGCCACACAGCTTCTTTACATTTTTCTTCAGCTCTAGATGATATAATACTACAGCTGAAGACAGAACATGAAGCATGCATTGGACAAAAATGTAAGCCGAGACGAAATGTTAACCAAAATAATATTTTCATGTTCCTTAATGTCCCAGGACACTTGGGATTATGGAATACCTCAAGCTCTTCTCTTCCTCTTTCCTCACTGCGTTCCATTTTAGCTTTTTCCTTTTCCAAAGCCCACTGTAGCTCTCTTGATTTTTTCTGTTCATTGGCCATTGTATCCTTAAGAACATCTAGCTCAGCTGCTTTTTCTTTAACTTCAGTCCTAAAAGAGAAATGGGCAAACTTTACATTAGGCAATGGCTCTAATCCTATCATGATACAGTCATTTACTTGGGATTTTTTCCATCCTGTGCACTGAAAACACTGCTACTCTAGTAGAGTAACAGTGAAAAGCCTATTTAGAAAGACAATATTAACTCAAACCCAGAAGAGTTACATAGTTCAAGAACTATAAAAAGTGTGTCCATCCTGCTCTTTGTAGCTACCACTTGTGGGGGCTGAGGCAGTTAGTGTTCAACCTAATCCAGTCACGGGCCAAAATCTTAAAGAATTCTGTGGAAGTGCATCTTGCTGCCATGTTCCTCAAGAGAAAAAAATATACTGGGGGAAAAGGAAAAATTTATGACCTAAATTTTCATTTTTTGCAAATCAGTTTTGCATCTGTTTGCAAAAGAAACTTGCTCCTGATGGTCTGTAAAGGGTATAAAGCAATCTGTAAAGGAATCCCAATTTAAACTCCAGCTTAATTTGTTACCTCTGAGCTGAACGTTAAGATGATGTTCATGGGTGCATCCCTCTGGTTCAGACATAAATAATAATGGCTTTCCTAAGTGCCAAATCTGTGGCCTCTGCTATCAACCACATCAAAGCAACATTTAAGAGTATTTCATATGCAAGTATTTGCAAAGTCATCTTAACTTTGCAATTTTTTTTCTCCATGTTCAGTTTTAAAAACCTTTAATAAATATGGTCTATTTATTAGCTTGCATACAGTAGTCTAATGTGGCAAAGTTTAAAAAGGAACTTGATAATTAATGGAGTATTAAATCGAATTATGAATTGAATTACATTTTTTGTCAAATGTAACAAGTCTATTTTTGTAAGGTAGGTTTTACATTAATACTGAGAAGCAATTATACTACATAAGATCAAGTCCCTTAATAAAATCAGTATTATAGATCAGGAAAGATAATCTTCACAGTCAACACAGCCAGCTTGGCACTGAAAGCTACACCTGATGGTTTCTAGGTCCTTGAAGTGCTTGTGCTGTGCTTTAAGGGTTGCTTCAAGCTCTAGTTTGGCTTGTGCAAGTTCATTCTTCAGCTCTGCGCCCATCATTCTCTCAGCATTCAGCTGCTCCTGAAGCTCAGCTGCTCGGTCCTTCATACTCCGGAGCTCCACTTGCATCTCCAGAATTTGCAACTGCTTCTGCTGCATATTATACTCCAGCATTTCTAATGAGAACAGCATTAATATGGAAATTACTTCATAAAAAACCACTGTATTTGGGTAAAGCTTCCCCTAGCCAGAGCATGACCACAAGGCTATTATAAAGAGTGATATTTTAAAATAATACATTCTTTCATTAGCGCAATAAAAGCAAACCCATGACTTTTATACTTGAATACCTTTCACACTTTCAAGAAATCACTTCAACTCCTGAATTTCTTAAAGGCTATAAAACGTGTGCAACTATATCCATATGCATCATTTTGAAAATGATTAACATAACTGAAGTTAGATACATCACATATGTATACTTGTGACCTAACATTTGTAACTAAACACTGACAGTGAGCTTTACCTAATTTGAAGTATACCTGTTCTCTGAACCTTTTGTTCTTCCTTCTAATTGCTTCTTAGTTTCTGCATTATGACTGACTATCCAACTTAGATAATTTCAAAGCTGTTGAACCTAAACAGTGAAGCATATACATGGAAAAGAGCCTTAAAATTCAAGCTCGATTTTTATAGCAATTGAACAGAACTTTGTATCACTTTCAGTTTGATACAAGTCTTAAGAACACAGATTATATCTTAAGTTTTGCAAAAGCAGTCAAATAAGATTGAAGAAGATGGAAAGTATGCATGTTCAGAACATACATATGAAAATCAGAGAGCAAAGGAAGTCACCATTTTTGTCACTTACAACGTTATGAACATTGCCTTGAAAGCATTTGGAAACAGACATATATTACCACAGAAGTCACCTCGGCTTTTTGAATCAATCTCTTGTTCTCTCTTTGGGTTACTTTTCTTACTGTTCATCTGAGCATGTAACACTTGAATCTCCATCAGCAAACTTCTTCTGTCTGCATTCTGAAGACAGTCCATTGCTGCTCTCTGGTTAGTAGCCTATTAGAATTAGAAACATTTCAAAGTAAAACTCCAGATGTTATGACAATATCTATGGTGTTGACATCACATTTATTTATATATTCATAGTGCATATATATTCAAAACATTTTCAATGAAGTCAGTGTTATAACTTTTGGAAGAACTGCTTGTTATTTTTTATTTCACAACTAGGCATCAAAATTACGGACTGAAAAGAGCTATCACTTTTCTGGCAAACTGCAATTTTTCTCACTAATCCTTCCATGTTCCAGAGGAGATAACTGAGCTCTCTCTGTCCCATAGCAGCCTTATCACTTTCTCTTCTCACAAATTATTTTGTATAAACAAGCTACCTTTTCTCTTAGACAGTGTAACATAATTCTAATTAACTTAATGAAATCGAGCTCAGGACAACTGTGCTTAATTCAAATTGATCTCTGAAGGCTGTCTGTATTCTACAACTTATGCACCCAAAAGCTTCTTTCCCACATAATTTTTTTTTTTAAAGACACCAGATCTTTCTGCAACTCTGACTTTGTTGTCATCCTTAGACTGTCAGAACTACTATTAATACATATATTTATAATGGATTTATAAATTTAAAATTAAAATCTAATGTAGACAAACACTTGGACTACAGTATGGTTTATATTACCTGCTCTTGTAGTCTGTGCTCTAACTGATTCATCAACATCACTGCATCTCTTGTGCCCATTTCTGCAAGTTCAGTTTGAAACGCAGCAAGAAGAACATTTTGTTCCCTTACAAAAAGCTGTTGAACAGCATGCAGAAGTTCTCCTCGCCAGTCTGAGACACCTTCAGGAGATTCAGTACTTGCGTACATCTGCAGTGGTGTAAAAACAATTTAAAGAGCCAAATTGAAAGATCACATCATTATAATTCTGTGTAAAGTGTGTGTTTTCAATGGCATATTTAGCTTTTCTTAATAACTGTATGAATTTCATCCATCCAAATGGATGCATTTACTGTGCACATTACAAATTTTTCTGCATTCACAAATGCTAAACTTTTAGAGGCAATTTAGCTTTTTGTAACTGAAAATTTAGCCCTGTGTAGTTACTACTTATGTTATATCACACTATTCTTTTAATTTTTTGTATATTACAGGTCTCTTCCTAGGCACTCACAGAGCTATGCGGTAGTGTGCAGATACTGTGCATGAAAAAAATTTAGCTTTAAATGACATGAAATTCATCTGCCCACTTTGCATGCAAAAGGAAATGCTGAAGTAATAGAAACGACCTACATATATCCAAGAGTCTAACTGGGGTAATTTAACAAGCAAAAGTTTTAACAGATTCCTGATTAATAAGCCAATAAATAACAGCATTAAAAATTCCATTTAAACTGCTACTGGAACAAGCTTTCAAAATAGAATTCTTCTTAAAAGCTGTTATACAGTCAAAAGTTATCAATGCATTGAAGAACAAATACAAGCTGTAATTTAAGATAGACTACTACCATGAAGTGCAATAATCATTTTAATAATATTTTGCCTTTAACAGAATATTTAAGCAGTTGAACTGGAACAGTGAATGCGTCTTAAAAGGTTATAACAAATTATTTTTTTATTCAGATAGAATCTTACAATATTATTTATACCTCAGCTTCTCTATGAACTTGCATTTTTGCAATCAGGTCTCTCAAAGATGTGATGGTGCTTAGGAAAGCTTTTCTTTCTTCTAGCCAAGATTCTGGCCCTTGCTTATGAGGTGACACATCGTTTTCACCATATGGAAATTCAGTGAGTGACAGCACCTGTATGCCTTCATGATGGACTGCTCTCAGCAAACCCTATGATAAAAGCAAAAAGAATTCAGTAATGCCACTAATAACAACACATAATAATAACAACAATAATAATTGCAATCTTATTTCATAGGCATTGGAAAACTGATACTCCTAATTTGATCAGCATAAGGAAACTATGCTTTCTCATATCAAGGACACACGTGTCACCCAGTCCTTTATATCTGTCAGACAGAAACATATTAAAGAGCTGTATTTTTCCTCAGTTTCAAATAAAATTTTCCAGTGTACATCTGTCAAATCAATTTTTTATTTTTAAAATAGCTACTAATGAAAACTGACGTTTTAGAAACAAAGTCCTGGGAAGCTTCCAGGTGAGCTTTGCCATTCACTTTTTGAAATTACTGTGACACTAGGGCTTTGTCACAGAATACTTTTTTTAAAATGTAATTAAAGCATGATACTCTTACTGTTTATAATAAATACATTTGCTTTCATAACATAGCTATAAAAATAGACTCTACAAAATTGTGTAATATATGATCATGACATCATTAAGAAAACAAAACTGCAAAAAATTAAAACAATACTTTCATTTCTCATAATCATAACTGAGAACAAGCCTACAGATATAAAACTCATATTTAGCCTAATTTAAAATGCAAAAATGCACATCATTATTCAGAAGTATTTTAAAATGTATTAAAATAGTCAACACTCAAACTTATCTAAATAGCTCTGTTATCAATGAGAAGCTAATCTCAACTTTCAGTAGTATTACTCTTGTTCCTTAAAAAAAAGACTGAGTCTATTTTACCTTAATTTTTTTTGGAAGTAAATCTGTGGAAGTTTCACCTTCATCTATTCCTTCAGATATCGTGTCAGATCCCTGGGTCTGAGCAAGGTACATTCCTTGACTCCAGTCTGAACTGGAGTCTAAAATAAAAGAAGAGAAAAACATGAAAGCTTGGTTACTGTGAAGCTTTGAAGAACAGGCATCAAAAAAGTATTTTTTATCTGTTATTTTAACAGGTAGTTGCATGTCACTAAGGGTTCATTCTAAGCCTGGAGACTACCTGTTTTATAGTTTTTCAGTTTCAAAGAAGTAACAGCAAATCAAAACTAAAAAATAAAACCACAACCAAAGTTAAAAATCCTAGCTTAGTTTTACAAGACAAATAACTACTTGCATAAATACTTCTGCCAAATGACCCACTCTTAAAATGCTTAGCCTTGCCTATGAAAAGGATCAATTTAATTGACTGGAGAAGTCAATACTTGTCATCATCTCCCACTGCTTGGGAGCTGTAGCTTTAAATACTATGAGGAAATGATGAAGCTATGCTGAAGAGATAATGGAATAGCTAAGAAGGATACAGAAACTCCAATGGGAAGGGAAAAAATTAGCATCTGATGCCTCAACTAAAACCCATCTCTGCTCCAGACATTTTCCATTTATACCAAATTAATAGACATGACATGCTCAGAACCTTTTGCTGGTGCAACAGGCTTCTGTTTCAATCTGGGCAGTAGCTGTTTCGAGTTCTTAGAACACAAACTCTTTAACAAATTAACTCTTAAACTTAATATCAAAAAAGCAGATTTAATTTATAATGCTGTTTGAAATCTGTAAAAACAAATTTCTTACCACTAGAACCTCCATCTCTAGCTTGATGTGGTGGAGAACGCGCTAATCCAGAAACTGGGATTCTCTGTATTTAGAAAAGAAAACAAAACAATCAAATCTTTAAACACCCCCACCCACTCTCAATAAGGGAGCAATTTTTAAGGAGCAGGAAATAATGTGAACCTCTTTGCTCCATTTCCCCTGCAATCAAAGTCATAAAACTGAATATGAGAGAGATGGAAATTCACAGGGTGACCTACGCTTGTCCTTTCACAGAATAGGGCAGGTTCAAGGCAGAAGCACAAGAAAGCACCTGATAGTTGAGCATACTCACAAACTTAACTGCTGAGAAAGGGGTTCACAATCTCTCCCAGGGCCATGGAAACATTAGAACACTTAAAAGTTTTTTACTGAGCATGTGGTGGCTAACACTTAACAGATTTTAAATGGGAATTTCTGTAGCAAGAGCAAAAGCTTGAACCGAAGTATTTCAGTAATTATAAAATAAAATACATACTTCTTTGGCTTGTAGAGTTTCTATGATTTCTTTTAAGGTATTACATTCTTCAGTCAATACTTGTACTGCAACAAACTTCTCTCTCTTTAACGCTTCAGATTCAGAGATATGCCTTGTCTCCATGTCCATGATTTCAGCAGCATGGAGTTCCTGCATTTGGTCGATTTTTTCAGTAAATTCTCTTACAATCTCTGCAATCTCTTCTGAAGAACTTCCATTTTGCAAATCAATTTGGATTTCTGCATTTTTAACAAGGACTGGTGAGATTTCCACAGTCTCATCTGTTTGCGATGAGGAGCTATTTCCAGTTAGAGTAGACTCACTGGCTGACAAATCACATGTTATTTCTGCATCCTTCTTGCTTTCAGTTTTCACCATTTCTTTCTCCTT
Source organism: Drymodes brunneopygia (assembly GCA_013400955.1). NCBI lineage: Eukaryota > Metazoa > Chordata > Aves > Passeriformes > Petroicidae > Drymodes > Drymodes brunneopygia. The sequence goes on along the minus strand of VZTZ01045838.1, from coordinate 96,312 downwards.
TCTCACGTAACTTGCAAGCCTCTCTTCTGCTTGAACCAGGTTCTCTTTGACTTTGCACAGGTCTTCCTCCAGATGTATCAGACTTGCTTGTTTTACCTGTAAATATGGAGAATCTCAATTGTAATCCTTCAAAATACTTAAAATAGCTAAAATCCAAGCAACCCTCTAAACCATTACAGCTCAGTTTGGTCCTATTTTAAAGCAGTTAAGACACATGGTAGCAAATATAATCTCCCAAGAAATACAGCTCTAGATCCACTGTTGCACTGCTGTAAAACTAAGTACTTTGGCAATGAGTGAGTATTTGATCTACAGCAACAGCTCTGTTCCACTCACAGTAGACACTGAGTGGTTGTTTTTATTGGTGGCATTCTCAGTAAAGGATTAAAAAAAAACCCCAGAACTACAGCATGCCTATTTGAACAGTAAGTCCTACACAGTTATTTGATTTAAATACATAATGGAACACTCTGGTTCTTACTGCTAGCTCCTGCTGAAGTTTTTCTGCCTTTTCTCTGTAACTGCTCAGTTCTTCCTTAGCAGCAGCTGCCTCTTCTTTCACTTGTTCAAGTTCACCAAGAAGCACTTTTTCTTTTTGACTTTCCATGAGCTGTGCTTCTATCTATATGGCAACACAAAACATGGAAAATGGTAAAGAATCAAGTTACAACTGATCACTTTCACACCAACTTACAAAGTGAAAATACTAAAGGGGAAAACAAATGTATGTTATTTGGGTTAACATAGCCTCAAAAAATAAGACTAGGAGACCAGAAAAGGAAAGACTGTCTTACAGTTTATTGAACTGCAAGCATAAATTGGATGCACCACACAGAAAGCACAGGGAAGAAGGTAAATAGAGAGTAGGAAATGAGGTCTGATAATATTATTTAACTTATAAGACATTTATGACATTCATTAAATTTGTATTTGGATGCAAGATCTTAGAACCTTTTCTTGTCCAGTACTGGATTCCATGATTGCTGAAACTCTCGGATTCAGAGACATCAAGCCCATTTTTGGACTATCAATCATAGTCAATTTTGACTGATGGCTCTAAATTGAGAGGCAATGAACCACTGGTGCATGGATATCTGGACAAATGAATAATGAAAAAACTACTGAAGGGAAATATCTTTGGAATTGAGACAGGAAAACAAGAAAACATAAACCAAGATCAAAATATATATGAATTAACAACCTCCATCCCCCAAAAACCTCAATAGACAAATAGGTCTCACTTCCCTTATCATTCTGAATCCTCTGTTAAGACAGTTTTTATCATTTCAATTTTTATCTTTCTACCTCCACACCATGTAGAAGTGTACTACATTCCATTCTATGTCAAGTCAAATTAAGAATAAGAAGTTATATGTCTAGAATTCAAAACCACGTTATATTCATGAAAAGGTGTTTTTAATGCAAAATGGAAACAGATAGTGGGGTTCCCGTAAAAAAAATCCTTCTCTTCTTTGTAACTGTAGGAATAATATAGAAATCGAAGTGCTACACACAGCAGAATATTCCTATAGTTATTAAGAACCACTTAATTCATTATACTTTACATAAAATAACAGGTTTTAGTGAAAACCAACAGAAAATGGCATCTATTTACCTGATATGTCTGCATTTCTTCTTGCTTAATATATTTCTGAATCTCTCCTTTATGTTTTCCTTGAACCTCTTCTAGCAATCGCTGAAGCTCTAAGAACCTCTCTTCTTTCATTGTAGCTTCCTTTTGTGCAACTTTTACATTTTCTTTTTCTAGCTCCAAGCTACGATTTACCATTGCCAGTTGGTCTTCCATCTCACTAAGCCTCTGTGTTAAGAGTGATAATTTTGATTCTGTCTCATTTTCAGTTCTATCAGTCAAACTCTCTGTTTGGGCATTCTTCCTTGCTTCATCCACACATTCTGAAGCTTCCTGAATTTCCTGCATGAATCTTCTCTGCTCTTGAACTGCATTTAGCTGCACCTGACTCACAAGAGCAGCAGCAACTTTCTCCATTAGTGTCTTTTCCAGTTCTAATACCCTCTTTTTAAGTGTTTCTTTTTCAGCTTTGCTTTGCTCTTTCATGTCTTTTATTTCATTGTAGGACTGGCACAGTTCTGAATCTTTTTGCTCAATGCATGCCTGAAGTTGCTGCAGCTGTATCTCCATCTTGCTAATGGTGACTCTTGCATTCTCATCTGAAGTCCTAACCTGGGACTGATGTGGCAAGTCTGTCTCCTGACATAAGCCTCCTTCCATTTCTTGAGTTTTTCCATTGCTCCTGTCTTCTGGTTTTGACTTATCACCTTGGAGCAGTGCACACTTATATTTCTCTGTTATTCTTTCATGCTCTTTTTTTAACATACTTATTTCTTGCTTTAACTGGCTCATTTTTAACTTCGTTTCCTCAAGCTCATTCTTTGTTTGAGACGCCTCTGCATTTATGTTTTCTATTTGCTTTTCCAAAGCTTCCTTTTCTGCCAAAACTGCTTCAAGTGTGTGCTTTGGACTGTCAGCATCTTCTTGAAAACCAGCAACGTCTGCTGGTACTTTTTGTTCAATAAGTGCCAGCTCCTGCTGAAGCTTATCAATTACATCATTTAACTGCTCTACTTCCTCATCGTTTTTTTTCTTCAAACATTCTTGATCGCTTTTCAGACATTCTACCTGGGCTTCAAGCTCCCGTATATGCTCATTTTTCTCTTCAATAACCTGGAAGAAAAAACCAAACAAAAACACCCAGATAATGTTTTTTCTGGATTTAATAGAAACAATTTAATGAAACACTGAAAGATCTTGTAAAAGAAGTTCTCAATGAAATTCTTAATGTGATGTCTCTTCTAAAGCTTTAGGAGAATCACGACAGCTTCAAACAGGCAAAGTAGCCCATGACCCTAGAGAACTGAAAAACAGGCATTAAAGAATCAGATGAAGTGAAAGCATTTGTAACAGTCACAGAGCTAGGGAACACTGAAGTTTAAATGCCCACAATACTTGCTTATATAAGACACGGCAAATTTAGATGAATATGTACTTTAAATACAAATAAACCTTTTGCTAGTTGTGTTGAAAAATACCAATATAACATGCTTTTTAATCTGAGACCATAGAAAACACCTATCAGTTGACTGTGACATTTTCTGTCACAATCCTAAATATATGTTTGTGTGTTTATGTGTGCATGCACACACGTATGCAGATCTGCACACAAACACACAGAGCAAATAGTACACACAGACCCAGAGCACCATCATTTCTTTGTGCTATAGTTTAAATCAAAATAAAAAGAGACAAAGTTATGGAAGTATTTGTTTTATAATGCATATGACTATCCAAACAAAAATCAGAGGCTCATGAAAACATGAAGAGAGTAAGAATAATATTTTCCCAGATTACTTCTAAAGACACTGTAAATTAGAGGCTGTGTAACGGGATCAAAATTCCAAGAAATTTATAAAATCATGTAACTGATGAAATATGAAGGTGATGACTTTAGGATGCAGAAAAGAGAAGACATCTTATATTAGCTTCCAATAAATGAATAGAAACAAAAAATGGAATGACTGGTGTTGATGAACTCTAAATTCAATAAATAAAAAAGTCTCAGCAAAAGGAATAAAAACCCATTTAAAAACCTTGTCAAAATGCATTGGAAACAAATTTCATTTGAGTGTAGAAGAATGACAAAAAATTTGTCTTTACGAAGACAAAATAAAGACAGACAAGTAAGCAGTAAGTCTAAGAAACAAAATGGATTTTTTTAAAGTCAGTATTTGGAGAACTGAAGTGAACAGTGCTTCTACAGTGGAAATGTACAAGGCAAGAGGAAAATATGTCCAAAATATCTGGAAAAACATACAATAAAATTAAATCAGAATTGGTATCTGAAATAGGTAAGAACTCTAATAGTCTTTTAGAATATAAAGAAAAGATACAGAAAAGATGAAAGATTACTAAATTAATTACTCAAATAGCCATTTTTTTTCCTTTTTCACTTAGTACTTCACTTTGCTTAGTTAGTTAAGTAGAATAAGATGACTTCGTAATAAGTATAATATGTACAAAAATAGATGTGACCATACAAAGTAGAAAGACTGGTTTGCCAACCAAGAACTTAATTTTAAAAATCCACAGACACTAGAGAAAGCTCAAAAACACTAAATAAAATCTGAACAAGTCATAAAATCGTAAAATGGTTTGGGTTGGAAGGGACCTTAAAGATCATATAGTTTCAACTGCGCTGCCACAGGCAAAAGAAAGCACAGTGATCCTGGTGATTGCTATCAACTCAGCATAACAGTTTCTGTTCTTCATAACATAATGGAATAAAGACCCACAGAATGCACATACAGTAATTAAAAGAAAAGCACTTAGTGGGATGAAGATGTCTAAGGCACTTGGAAAAGGGATTAACCTAAGAATAATCTATTAATATTTAACAATGCTCTCATAATCAAGCAGAGTAATTATTTAATGTCCTGGAAAATAAAACCAAGTCAGAGGATGAAATTAAGAAAATTAAGCTTCATGTAACAGGAGAAGAACAAATCATTAAAATGAATTACAACTCAATCCCAGGTATTTTTCTCAAGGCAAGAACTGTAACTCTATTACTGGGGTCATTGTATAGAGCAGAACTGTCCTGGATTCTTGAAGTATGTTATTTCCTAAATCCAGTTTCCTAAATCCAATTCAAAATTTGTCATTATTCACTGAGTTTCACCATAACTGAATTTTGAACATAAAGACTCAGTGAAATTATCCAGCTGAGTCGGAGCCCTATGTTAGTGGATTCAAAATGTTCTAGTAGAATGTTAGCCTGAATGTTCAGTCAGCTACCAGGGGATAACAGAAATCCTGTTCTTAACTTACTTTTGAGTGAAAGCTTATAACTAACAAATGACATTTAAAATAGTCAGAATGCAAAATTTAGCCACTGAAAAAGTCAGTGCGTTTTATCTGTATAAAATGAAAGTAAGCCAAAAGCAGATGAAGCTGATAATCAAAAAAACACATAACTGAAAAATAACAGAAAGCTACAGGTGTTAAAGCTCAGTAAATAAAAGATAAATCTGGTTCTTCCTCTCTACTTCTAATAAAACACAGCATTTTGTTTGCACCTCCATGCTTAAAATTGGATAAAAGATGTTGCCAACACTGATATGAAGATAAAACATTCACACAAGCTCATGGAGCTCAGAAGTTCAACTGCTAAAAATGCATTAAATCCAACATGATCCAGCAGGTGTCACTGGAGTGCAACACTGAATGTAAGTCATGTGAGGGAAGATGCTAAATGAATGTTGAGACTGAATTCAGCTACCTATGTACTATTAATACTCAGAAGTATCAGAAGAATAAGGAATGAAGAAGAATTTAAGACAAAAACTCAAGCAGAAATAAGGGAGAAGAGTTAAAAGGAAAGAAAGCAAAAAGCAATTGTCATAAATGAGGATTAAGAGGAAAGAAAGCAAAAAGCAATTGTCATAAATGAGGATTAAGAGGAAAAAGAGCAGGAAAAAGAGGTTTAGAGCATTTGCATTCATGACACCGAAGCATTTGCATTTTTAAATTAAGGCAGCAATAGAAGATAATGTACTGGTGGGGGAGAGAGGGTTTTTTCCTTCAAACAGCTAGCAGCACAAAGTAGGACTCCGAAAAAGATTTCAGAAGTATGTACCTTGTTGTCAGCAGTGACTTCAAGTTGCTGTTGCAGTTTTGCTATTTGTTCATGAAGATGATATATTTCCTGATCCTTTTCTTGCATGATGTGAGCGAGCCTCCCAGCCACTAAATGATGGTCCTTTATGGTGGCATCTTTGGATTTCTGGATAGCTAGTCCTAGTATTTCCATTTCATCCTGCCAAAAAAGCCCCCCAAAAACATGTTATAGTTGTACATAACATTTTCTGCATATTCTTGCATGTGTATTCCAAGTGTAGGAATTAAAATACCCAAATTTCATGGAAATGACAAGTAATCACGCAGCTTTTTAATGTTTTGGCAAGTTGAACAGTGGAATGCTTGAGAAAGACTTTGGTATCTTGGCATTTTCAAAGAACTTATTTTTGTGGAGGAAGGAGAATCAATCTTTAGGCTTCTGTGTTACACAGTTACCTTAAATAGTTTGTTCTCTTGTTCCAGTTCCTGCAAGTGTGTAGTGGACTCCTTTCGCTGAATTTCTAGCTGCATGTGCAGTTGCTGAACTTCTTCATTTTTATTTTCTAGCTCCTCTCGAAACTGCTCCAATTGTTCCTCAAGGTTTGTGACCTATGTTTCCGAACAAAATGAGCAGGAAAAGGACCAAAAATTAAATGTTGTAATTTTGAAGTGCAGTGTCTACTGTAAACTGGTTTGCCATGTACAAACAAAAGAAGGTGTACTTGGTGACATTCTGAGTCCTTAAACTGAATGGAATTTTAAACACCACTAAAACAATCAGTTGAAATCACCATTAAGTTTTTCTTAACTGGACTGAAATTTTTATTTCAGAAACACTCTTGTAAGTCATAAATATTAACACAGAACAACAACTAGCATGGATCACAAGAGAATTTCAAAGGGATTTGGACTGCTGTCTCTCTAACTGTAAAAATTTTCATCTGTGTAGTTCATTAAACTCAACAAAAAGCAAGAACTGACAAACCAAAATGTAAGTGGAAAGATGAACTTTCCACAGGCATTTTACCTCCTTTTCCTTTCTGTCCACAGCTTCTCGTTCAGCTTGTAGTTGTACTTCAAGAGGTAACTCTCCCTTTACTATGATGGTGCCAAACTGTTTCCTTTCCTCCACCTATAAATAGGAATAATATTAATAGTTATCAGATTTTAAAAATACACTATTTTGGTCTCAAGAAAGTAAGAAAGTAGCAAATCTTTGGTAAATTTCAGCCAGGCAATACCTTTTGCAAGTGGTCTGCACTGATGATTAAAGCTTGCTCCAGTTCTCTTATCCTGCATTCTAGCTTCTCAATTTCTTCATTTCGTTCTTGTATATCTCTCTGAAGCTGCTCCTTAGAGAGCAAAAGCTCACTGCATTTGTCTGTTTTTTCTTTGAGATGATTTGTTAACTGTTCAACCTGGTGACAATATGGCAAGATTATTATATTGTACTACACTGGAAGGGTTCTCTAGCAATAGCAACACTTTTGACAGGAAGAAAATACTCCTCTTTTTCTCCCATAACGAAACTCCTACTCTTTAGGTGAAACAGAATGTACAGTCAGAATACTGTAGTACTACATCCAACAAATACAAACAGCATTATTGAAGAAGTGGTATGTTCTCTGCCACTCTCTAGAACTGATCTTGTCCTTCTGAAGTCTTCAGAGTCTGCAGTCAGTTAAAAGCAAGCAATACAGCATCCCTGTGCAGCCCACTAAAATGATGCCTTTAACACCTATGGATGGAATGTCTTGACCCTTTGGTCAAGATGCTATTTTGCCGCTGAGGAAAATCATAATTCTAAAAATCTGTGACAAAATTATTCAAAAGAAGGAGCTGATTAGTGACATACAGGAATATCCTAAAACTCACTGGATCTTTAACACTGAAGAGAATTGCTATACTTAAACTACAAAAGGCAGGAAGCTTTGTTTTCTTGCTGTGTTCCTTAAATGGGATCAAACAGATGCCATGAATGTAATAGCTTCACTTTCTATGGGGGACAAAACATCCAAATCAAACATTCTGAATCTCAGTAGATCAGCTGTATTTATCTCAGAAACAACATATTAAAGGGTTAACTGAAGTAGCAGAGATAGTAATATCTATCCATTTCTAGCTGTATTTCAGAAATTGTTAATTGAAATTACAGATAAGAAAGTTGCATAACAAATCCATAGTATGATGTACAGAGATAAGACATGAGTAATTGAGCAAGACACAGGGAAAGTAATCTTTGTCCCACTCAAGAAACTGATTTCAGTATTTACAATCAGGAAGTTATGATGTAGCCAAAAGGTAGAAGACTCAAAGCATTTCAAGAGATAGGAGAGAAGAGGACCAGAACATAAAGCTGACAGGATGGTATTATTGACGTTATCCATCCATGAGTAACATCACAGTCTGAAGTGACCTCAGAAAAGTCCTGAGAGAGAAATGGAAAAATAATAATCAAGTCTTGAGCAGACTCTATGACAACCCTCCCTGGAATAAGTTGACAAAGCTGAAACAACAGTAAGAAACAAATTGAGTTATCAACTGAAAATGCTCATGGCATTCCCTCAAAGCAGAAGAGGATTTTTTAAAATGTGCAACTACAAAAAATAGAGCAGCTCTCTCAAAAGCATGATAAATAATGAAAATATGTATATTTACAAAATATTTCAAGGAACACTGTGACATCAAAATATACTATATAGTAAGACTATAATACTGCATTTGATAAGGTAAATATAAATCTAATACATTATTGAAAATCCTGTCTATAATTTCTAGTGCATCACATTTAACGTCACCCACATCTAAACCAGCTGCTACATTGCAAACATTATCTTACTGTCTTTTTACCTACTAAAAAATTCTAATTGAAAAACATAAAATACAAATCTCAAAATTTTAATCACAGTTGAAGCTGTCTGTCATTTTACAGCATGCTTTAAATTACCTTTGTAGCACATCTGCCAACTTAAGGGTGCACACATATGTGTATATGTACGTATAAATCAGGATGATTTTTACATACAGATTCTGAGCAAATATGACAATTTTCATTACGCTATCAAATTTGAACTTTTCTTGGGAGAATTTTTTTTAATGTAAGAATTTTAACTGGGAATTCATATGCTATCCATGCCACAAATAATAGACAGACATGTAACAAAATGAACCCAAAATGAACATCCTGGATTCAGGAAAATGAATTGTGCTAGAGCCACCTCCATCTGCATAGTATGTCTGCAGGAAAGGACTGTGCACACTCTTGGCAACAGAAGGAAATAGATGCAGAATTGCTCTATATGTTTTGTTTAACACTTCTCCAGCTAATTCCAGACAATCTGTTGTTCACTGTGGCTGATGACAACCATAGCCCATAGTACTGACTGAACACTGTTATATTTCATACAAAACTTTTTGCTAAAATACATTTAGAAACCCAATGAAACACAGCTCTAAACCTGCAAATTCTAAATAAATAAGTACTTGGACATGCCCATCTCACATACATCAATTTATGTCCTATTACTGTCTGTGGTCCTAAACTATATCCTAGAATGATAAAATGGTTTGGTTTGGAAAGGACCCTAAAGATCACCTAGTTCCAACATACCTGCCACAGGCAGGGACACCTTCCACTATTTTACATAACACAGAATACTAACTATTTCTAATATTTTAGAATTGAATTACAGCAACTGAACTACTCCAGTAAGACCTTTGATGTGAAAATGACAGTTTAACCTAATAGAGGGCATTTTAATACTGAAAATCAAGCAAGAAAATAATGCAAAATTATCAGCCTTGATCAAAAAGCAGCATACAAGAAAACCCACAAAAAAAATGTAATTTAACTAACAGTTCATCAAACAAAATCTGCAGAAGCATTATAATAGAAAGTATTTGCACTGCTGCCACTTCTTGTTTGCTGAGGCGGAGTGTTTTCTGTGATTCCCTTGAGCTGCTGTTCTATAGTCACTACATTTGTTTCAGTGCCAGCAGACTTTCACTGGGGAGGTTCAGGTGTACACACAGAGTGCTACATCTCAAGTGTTAAGCCTCAGTAACTCAATTCCCTGAGTGGCGTACCTGTGTCATAAACAGGATGTCAAAAAACAACATAAAAACATGTAAAATTGCTAAAATAGTCTCAAATGTTTCCACAAACTTTTGAGAACAGTGGATTTTTTAAGTTGTAAGAGAGAGCCTTATTGAAAGTAATGAAGTTTCTGTATGTCTGCTACTAAAACCAAACAGCCTAAAAAAACCCCAAAACACAGCTCCACCACTTTCCTTCAACACCTTCAATCTCAGGGGATTTACTTTACTGCAATGCAAAAGGATGCAGAGTAGGTACACCATAAAATAGCTTCATTATATTATCTTAACAGCTGTCAACTTGTCATTTATATTCATTGCGTACAAGTAATAAAATGTGTTACCTCTCTGGTTTGATGTTCATTGACAGGCTGACTCCTTTGTGGAACCTTAAGCTGTTGTTCCAGTTTCTGTATCTCTTGCTGGAATACATCTCTCTCATGCTCTCGGTCAATTGCTTGCTCCTGAAAGTTAAGAAATTATTTGGATTCACCATTTGATTCTAAAACTATCCAAGTTACGTGTCATTACTTCTTACTTGCATTAATGTGAGGCTGGTAACAGTATGTCAGTATTTATAAGGTAGGAGAACCTATTGCAGATACCATTAACATCTTTATCATCTGGGGCAATAATTTCATATTTTTTAATCAAGAAATGAGCACAGCAGAGACACATCAAGTAATATTTCACAAAAATGATAGGTAATAAATCACAAAAATCATCTGTTCCAGCTACACCACACAAATGACAGTAAGCAAATGTTTTATAATTTCTTCCCTACTGCTTGTCTTTGCTAAATGTAGAATAAACAGAAATTCAAAACAGAAATTAACTCTGTGTTAATATGAAAAGCCATCAGAAAAAAATAATTATAAATTGCTTAAAATACAAAGCTGTCCCTAAGCAAGCACTTCCAATTAATTTTCAACTTTTAAAATGTTATTATATTCTTGGGCTGGAACCTACAACACTGCCTATATTTGCTGTCATCTACCTATGTTTGCTCAAAATCTGAAAAAAATTAGCATTTCTACCTGAACCAAACCTCAGCAGCAGTGCTACCCACCTTCACGATACTGCCTTTTACCATACTTACATCTAGAAATTTTCTTGTTTTCTCCAGCTGTTTCTCCAAGGCCTGGTTTTGCTGCCTTAAGTCCATCAGTTCTGCATTTTTCTCTTGCTCTAGCTCTATGAACCGATTGACCTGTTCTTCCAAGTCTATTTCCAAGACTTTAACTTGCTTCTGAAGGTCATCATACTCTTTTTCAGCCTGACGTTGTACTTCAATTTTTTCCTTCATTAGCTTTTCTGTTTCCTCCAGTAATTCTGAGTATAACAAAAGCATCACCACTTTTAGATGCAAATAGTAAGCAATGTAAGCAAAACCACTCCCCAAGGTATCCATGCTGTAATCTGCAGTAGGATGTGAACTGGCTTGGGTTTTTACTATTTTTCTTTGTTTGAAAATATTTTTTTTTCTGAGAAATAATCATGATAATGACTGAAGCAAATTCACATTAAAATTACTATCCTTTAGGTAGTCTTCAAAGGACTGTTACTGAAGTTGTATCAGATCACTTCCCTGTTTAAGTTTCATATCAATTAAAAGGCCTTTGTACAATTGAAAAGAGAAGAAAATGTATGGGATCAAACCACAGCTAGAGTCAGCACAGGATGATGCACAGAAAACCCAACCCTCTTCTCATCCCCATCGCCAGTAAAATCAATCCACTCCCAGATTTCATTATTTAATGCGATACATATAAATAATTTGAGTGAAATACTGAAAGACTTAGCGAGGTTGCTGGGCAGACAGAGAGGAAAATTACTGACCTGCAACTGGAGCTTCCAAATCAGTGACTGCATGAATGCCCAATTTTGAGTCATCATGAAAAAGCCAGCAAGCACATACATAGGAAAGCCCCAAACCACTCTAAGACTCTTAAGCCACAGCGCACTGAAGTGTCTAATAAATAACCACAGGAATCCCTTGAGGTAAAACCCAAATGGCAAAGTGCACTTACTTTTGGAGAATCTTAAAAACAGGATTGATATTTAGACAGAAACAATAAAATTTACTTTCACTAGAGAAGAAAGATCCTTCAGGCACCATCATCTTACATCGCATTTAACCAATTCTCATTTCTAGGTAACCATTATATACCAATATAATAAAATATTTAATTATCATGACTCAGCTGTATTTGGAAATAAAAAGCAATATAAGACTACAGGAATATCTCTCCAATACCATCGAAGTAACTGTAATTCATAGGTGAATAAGATGATGGTTATTGATGAATTTGCTTATTATGTTTAGAAATGGTAAGAAATGTTGTTAGCAAAATGTAGAACTGAGTATGAAATACAACATCAAAGCTGCAGGCCAGTAAGAATTACAGTAATATCAGTAAGCCAAAAGCCCAATAATCCTGATTAACAATGTCAGTACGTGTAAGTCTTCCACCCAGTTACAGATTGGCCATGCAACATACAAACACACCTGCTTGGGAAGCTGCATCGATTGCAGCATCTACTAGGCCTAGGAGAATAGAGAGAGAGAAAACAAAAAAAAGAAGCAAAGTAATTCACATGCCAGCTATAGTTTTCTTGTGGTGCAACAATGTAAGAGAAAATGAAGCCAAAGATAGATGTGGCATTTAATGACGAAGTTGTTGAGGTAACTTAGGGAATGTGACAAGTTATTCTGGTATGCATGATATAAGTACCTACAGATATTTAGAGAATTGTTTATCCTTATAGCTCTTATACATGAAAATAACTCCTAAAATATTTAGAAGCCTAAACCATACAAAAAATAACTAAAGTGGAATCATAGACAAGGATCTTCTTTATTATAGAGTAGGAAGCAGCAGGTTGTTCTTAAAATTTCGTTGTTACAGAAAATTGCAGGAAATTGGAGGAAATTGGAAATACACAAAATGTGCAGTCTATAAAAATAGCAACATTATAAATTGGAATAAGCTTCTAGAAACTAAATAAAATGATAACTTCATTTTGCTATTTACAATGTAAGTACTGCAATCCTTGAAAGGTTGGTACTTCTTAAAACACTAGCGTTCTAATTTTCTTCCCCTCTCAAACATGAAATATTAATTTCAGTTCAGTTATTAGTTTAAGGAAGAATTAAAAGACACATTTACTTCATGAGGGTAAATGCTTTTTTTGAGTAAGCAGTTAGTTAGACTACATTGACATGGTACATATCTGAAATTTTCACCATCAGGGCTGAAAAGCATTCATTACTGGTAGATAAAAGGCTCTCCTTATCACACAACTGTTGAGTTATTCTTCTCTGAAAGAGGAATTTATTAGGAAAGTTTATCTTCTGTGCCTAAAATAAATCCAGCCATCACACATAGTGCAATCATGTTCTGGCAGGTGTGCTTCCTAGTCCTCCTGTAAGTCTGTTTGGAAAGTATTTAGACATTCTTTTTATCCATTGTTACTATTCTAGCTCCAGTGGTAATCTAAATAAAAGCAGACTTTTTGGAGATAAAGCCTTTTCTGCTCAAAGAACAACTGTAATTTCTCAACACTTCTAAAAATTTGGTCATTTCTTGTTTAAAAATCAAGAAAAGTTATCATGCTAACATTAGGCAACAGGTGTGAAAATATCACATTTGGCCCTATCACATTTTCATTAATGACCACAAAGGGGAGAAGCCTTTGCCAAGACTACCTATTACTTTATTTGGAAGTATAATAAAATCTGATAGAAAGACTGTGATGAATACATACGCTGCTCTACTGGCCCCGCTTCTGCTCTCATGGCGTCCTTTTGTCTGGAGAGTAATTCCTTTTCTTCCTGGACCTGCTGCTGTTCAGCCTCTAACTCCTGCAATTTGTTACCTGTACAAAGCAGCTCTTGCTCTAGATGGTCAATTACATCTATTTTTTCCTGGAGTTGTTTTTCCAGAAATGTTTTCTCATCTGCATAACCATCAATGAGGCCTGTAAAACATCAGTTTGGAGACAGATTTAGTAGACAATCAAAACCAATTTTTTTCTTGTTTAAGTCCCTACTGTATTCTGACATGCATGCACACATATGTTAGATGCTCAACACCTGACAATTTCTACTTCTGTCCTTGCTATCATTTCATGATTAACAAATTACAGGAAAGATACCAGAACACCTATTATAGCTCTTTTTACTCAGCACAAAACCTCTGGAGCAAATAGGAACTCCAAAGCCAAGGAAAAATATGTATGTAACAAATACAGGAGAAATAAGAAATTTAAATAAATTCAATAAAAATCACTATAAATCCGGTCTTCAGTCAGTATTAAAATGGATTTTACCCTATCTTGAGAATGTAGAAAAACTAAAGGTATTTCCATTTGCTAACAATGCAGATCCTTTTTTTTTTTTCCATATTTGAATTCACAGAGAACACAGAATTGAAACAGAAAATACTGAATAACACCATTTATAACATTTCAAAATTTTAAAACAATACAGACTCCAGTGGTTATTCCCACCATATCAGATACTGTTCACAGTAAGTACTTAATAGATTTGATGTTGAGAGGGCACTCCCAGGTTAAATGGAATGCATGCCCCCACAAAAAAGTTATGAAGTCTGCTAAAATCACACACTGTGGTATTTACTTCTGCCAGGGCTTTTTTGAGACGTAATGAAAATTGTCAGAGTTCACTGAACAAATTTGCATTAGCTTTTCTATCACATCCAATAAGTCATATCTGACACCACTAAAACACAAGAGGTTTGAAAATGTCTCAGCTGCAGCAGTTTGTGTAATAAGAAAGAAATGATCACAAATGACACATTTTATCTCAAGAGAAGACAGAGGACTATCAGATGTGTAATGAATCAAGACATTGCTCTGCATACCTACCTAAGGAATCCAATAAAAGAACATAGTTTGCCAGAGTATGCTCACAGTTCAGTGGGCAGAAATCAAAGAGTTCTATGACATCTTTGTTTTGTTATACCAACATCAACAAAAAAAGGTGCCAGTCATTTAGAAATACATTAATTTCAAATGCACCTAACTTACAACTGTGCAATATATTTACCAATGGCTAAAATTAACATCTAATTCTGTCTCCTTTTCTAGAACTGTTCATGAACCAGATCAACACAGCCATTCTGTCTTAATATATTCGGCATTTTTATTTTATTACTGAAGATTTGTGAATAAAATTTCTATCAAGACAAAATATTATCCTCCAAAGAAAGATGCAACATTTAGCTGCCTACATTCTGAAATTCTTCAATACTAAACATTTTGTAACTCCATCTATGACAGAATATAAATTCTTAGGTCATTTATATCTTGTGGAAGAGTTCTATTTTTGCATGTTAAGATGTGCTCCAAACAATCTTTTTTCACTCCTAATTTAATCTTGGGGAAAAAAAAGTAGTAAAGCCTATTTCAGATTTGAATCTGTTCCTACTGAAATGAATTTTCATCCTTTCTGGTTTTGCTGAAGCTACTGAAATGTTGCAGCCAGTACTGCTGCTGCTGACACACAGCATTTATGCTGTATGAACTGACTGGCCACCAACTGTCCTTCACACCATATTTTAGACACATGGCTTAGAAACCTGCACTGCTTTTCAGCTTATGTGTGTCCCAATGATTGCTAGCTTGTGAAATCATGATGGATTATCTGTCTGTGTAAAAAGAAGAGGAAGCCTGGCAGGGTAGCATTCTCCAGGACTAACATTTGGTTATCAAACTTCACTCTATGCTCCCACTTTGAAACAGAGAAGTCTGCTGAGCTTCAAAACCATCAAAATATCTTTCTGCTTACTACTACAGAGATCCTACCTAAAGAACAGGTGTTTTTTGCATCTTTTCCAGATGCTCATCAGAGATAATGACAGAAATGTTGGGTGGCCACAAAATATTGAGCTATCAAAACAAGAGAGCAAATAAACAAATAAAGAATTGAATATATTTTCCTGATAGCAGAATAGATTATCAGATTTCCCCTTTTGTAACACCAGACAATTTTTAATTGCTTCCTTAGTGCAGTTGAAAATACACTTTTTAAAAGATCACTTCAAACGGTGCAAACTGAAATATATCACCACGATATAATCACATCCAAAGATTCTGGGTCAAGGTCAAGAGGCAGCAGGCACAAACTGAAATATGGGAAACAGCACTTCAACATATGAAAGTAAGTTTGGGGTTTTTTTCCTTTCCCCTCATTGACTCTGGCTGAACACTGGAACAGCCACTCAGAGAGGCTGTGGACATTCAAAATTTGACTGAACACGGTCCTATGCAAGCTGCTCTACCTGATCTTTCTTTGAGCAAGGGGCAGGAGTAGTTCATCTCCAGAGATGCCTTCCAGCCTCAACTATTTATGATCTTAAGTTGTTAATCCTTAAGCTTGCCTGCACAAACATGTTATGATGAAAAAAATTAATTTTGAAGATCCAAACATGACACAACGTATTATTTTTTAATACTGTCATGTACATTTTCAGACAGTAAGTGAGTCAAAACTGGGAAACAGAATCACAGTGTGGCTGTTTTTGGTAGGGACCTCCAGAGGTCATCATGTCCATAACTATCCAGAAAGCTGATAACATTCTAAAATTGCTTTATGCAATTAATAAGTAAGTAGGTGCAAAGTCCAACAACTCATCAAAAAAGTTGCTCACCTTCAGCTTTACTAAGCTCCAAAGCCAACTGCTCTCTGGCTTTGGTTTCCTCATTGAGACGTTCTTGCAGCTCTTCCTGATACCTGATAAATTCTGTGGCCTCTTGTTGCTTCTTGAAGGACTCTCGCATGAGCTCTGTCTGAGTAATTTTAGCATGTTCAAGCTATCACAGGAAAAAGAAATACAGAAATTAGATAAACAGCTATTCTATCATTCCTATTTAATTAACAGTTGCTTTACAGTGTGATGGGAAGCCTCACATAACTTTACTAGACTTTTGATAAAATCTTTATTGAACGCTCATTTGCAGAGGACAAGATGAAGACTGACTTATAAAAGTCTAAGCAAACAGGCTTTGTCAGTGTAGTGAACTCCGTGAGCCACCTGGCTAAATCCGTGTCTTTGTTCCGGTAATTCCTGATTTATGAGTTTACACTAGATTCACCTTTGTTTACACATGAGTTTTGCACTAAATACCAAGTAAGCTATCACCCACCATACACTAAGAATGGCTTTAAAACATCATATAAAACTGGCAGAAGCCTTATTATAAATTGACTCAAATGGTGCTTCACCTCTTTTTCTCCTTATCATGACGATAAATGAGAACACCAGGAAAATGTGAATTCTCAGAGTATTGCACATTTCAACCAACAAGGGAGTAAAGCAGAACTTCTTCCAACAGTGTCAACCTAGCAGAATTACTAAGGATTTTTAAAATTCTTCTCCACTTGTCTGTTGGGTTAATATTTAACATGTACTGACATAGATGCAGCACAGTCTCACTGGGCCACTATCCTGAAGTTCTGGAAAACCATGTCACATAAAATCGCATATTTACAGTTTAGACATATCCAAAATGAAAATTTCAAAACTAATTAAAATTAGAATTATGAAAGTAAAATAATGCATAAAGATTAAACATTGTTGGAAGTTTTGATTACACAAAATGTTCATCTAAGATAATATCAAACTGAAATCAATTACCAAAATCTTTACTTCTCAACTATTAACATTTACAGTCTACAGTAACCTCTGTGAGGGACAAAACACAATTGTTAAAGCTGAACTCTGTGTGAGTTTTTTGTGTGGTTTGTGTTCAAAATAAGACAGTTTATTCTGAATAAGAACAAAAGACATCAGAATATGAAATAACACATCTTCTGCTCCTTTGGATTTTTGTTGGTTTTTTTAACTTATTAATATCCTGGGTATTGGCAGATGTTTGAAAGATAGTAATATCTAGTTTCTATAAAATATTCTGTCTCTCAATTTCTTAAAAAAGAAAAGCTTTCTCACTAAGTCCCACTAAGATGAATAGGAGGAGTTTGTTTTAAAAGCTCAGAAAAATGGGTTAAGAAACATTAAACAGAACAGTGCACACAAAATTATCCACTTACACTTTGAAAAGGAAGTCTGAATAATCAATACATTCTCTTTTATAATAAATTGAATTTAAATACTCTATTTCTTTTCCACAGCACTCCTTTTTAGATGGACATCATTAATGTGTTCATGTTAATCATTTATTCCAACAGGGGTTAGAGAAATGTCTAAATACTGCAACTATCTGCACTGGTTTGAAATATTTTTAAGAATCACTGAGCACCCTTATTGTATCCTTATATTTCCAAGTGCTTTATGATAGATTTATATAGACATTTACATGGACAACTGTAAAAGTGGCTTCCTGAAAAGCATGAAATAGTCCAGTTAAAACTCAGAATAAAAATTATTCTCCAGCTTTTTTCAGCAATAATAACTCAAAGTATTATTAAAAATACCACAGGGCAAAACCAAAAAGACAAACACAAACGTGATTTGTTAAGATCAACAATTTCTCCACGGGATCACGGGAAGCAGTCTGCCAGCCTGTGCTAGTTACTGTTACTAGTCAGTGCACCAAAGCTAAAAAGGAACAACTCTGACTGCAGTCTCTCCCCCACTGTGAATCATTCTCAGTGAGAAAAACAAAATGTAGTAAGTAACATTGAAGTGCTTTCAAAGGAGATCTCAAATACCTGGAATTTAACATATTTCTGTGTCTGACAAATTTCATGTGTTAGAAATTACCAGAGAATTGTATAATTAAGGCATTTTCAGTGCCCACTGAAAACTGACTAGGAAAAGGGCCTGTAAGCAGTACACAGTAATTTTAACAATTTAATGTTGTTAAAATTATACAATATTATATTATTTTTCACTGCATTCTTTTCTATTAAGCTTAATATCTTTTAAAAGAACTTGTATACTTACTGAATAGGGAGGTGTAGGCAAGGAGATTTTAGAGACAACTTTTAAAATGTGCCCATTTTTTTTGTGGCTGAAGTGAAAAATGGAAGTATTTACAACCACAGAATTATTCTCATCCAAGTGTTCAGTGAAAGGAAAAGGATATGGTAAAGGCACACGAGATTCAACCTCATATGTATCTTCTTCTTGGCCTTCAGTCCATAAACCACTGAACAGATTAGATGCCCAGTAGGTGCGATAAGAATCCATTCCAAAGAAATATTGCTCTTGCTGTCTTCCCAACTGTCCCGTGGGTGTTTTGCACTAGCTAGGCTGGCTTCAGAAATTTCTGACAGGAATTTCTACAAGAACACGTGCATTTAACAGTCTGAAGACACATAGCAGCACAGTGGGTGACAAACCTACTCAGAATCAGTAGGAAGCCTCAGATCACTTTTCAAGATGAGTAATTCAGGGGTGGATTAATCCCAAACAAAGAGGTACAGGAAAACTTCGTATGGTCACTCCTAAAAAATCCTTCTTAGAGAAGTTTCACATGAAAAAGCAACAGGAATCTTCCAATAGCAACTGGCAAGTAATTTCCAAGGCAAGGAAGCACAATTTTCTTCTATCTGCACAGGAACGCTGCAGCAGACAAGCAAGCTAACAAAACAAACTAAAAATTTTCCAACTCCACTACGGCAAATGAAAGAAAAATACAGATATGCCACTACTCGCATTCATCCTCATTGCTGGAGTTAATTCAACAGGAAGAACTTTCTCAAGCTCTGCTAGTTTAAGGGCTTCCTGCTAGTATCTCCCAACTGAAAGAGTTCAGGGGAGTGGCCCAGTTTATTTACCTATACATAACACCAGCAGGTGGAATTTGAATTAATACACCCACTATATGTCTTGCCTCAAGTTTCAAACTGCACTTCAGGTCTGTAAGTGTGTGTTCAGACAGGTCTCATAACAGTTACTTTGAAGATTTTGCCAGGCTTTCGCTTACTCTTTTAAGTTTATTTGAAGAAATGGGTACATGTCTGTATGCAAAACACAACTGATTAGAGGAAAGGTTAAAATCTTTTCTGCCCATAATCAGTTTTAGATTATAAAATACTGCAGACCAGAAAAAAATAAAGGATTCAGTTTCTGAGTATTTAAAAAGAATTTTCAAGTCACCTACATCTGTGGTATATACAAGAACTGTATAGAATCCAGTAAGTAGACACTGCAAAGCAGACAAGCTTGAATGCTTGCCAAGTACCTCTACAGAACAGCCAGAGAGATGTCAATATTTAACTGTGGGAAAATACGTAAACAGAAGAATTTTTTATTAACTTAAGAAAAAGAAAAGCCAAACATATAAGATCATCAGGGCTAAATCCATTTTTGTGTAATGGATATTAATGAAGAAAATGTGTCTGTATGTGTTTGAGCCATAACTCTGTTGCTGATGTTGGCAAGGTCTCAGCTACAAAGCCATGAAGGAAACTACTTTGATAGCTTAAAATTGTGATGGACACGATCTGAAAGTAAAGTACATGATAAAAGCAGTGTGATTTGAACTGACCTAGGTATATAGCTCCTATTTCAGTTAACAAGGAAGTACTCCAGACAGCAACTAACATCCCACCACACAAATACTCCAACAGCAAACTGCCTCTTTTTTGGATACTATTCCTGAATCACATACCTCACATAAATACTAGAGTGTAGACTCCTTTTCTGATAGCAAGGTGGATGCGTGCTTAACTGGCCATGTTTAAATCATAGTTGGAAGAGACAGCAGGAGAGCTCCACCTTTTTGGCCAGTCAATTGACTAAAATGTTTGTCAAGAGAACTAGGCACAGTTCCCCTTAATCCTCCCTCTTCACAAGGGTCAGCTCTATGTGCTCTGACACCTCCTGTCTCATCTCTCGATTGCAGCAGAATGCAGATGAGCCGCATGTGGAATGAAAGACTGCCCTAGATTAGTAAGAATGCCTAAATTCAGGCATCCTCTGCAGACCAAAGCAGATTTCTAGCAGGAAAAGTAAATTCATCAGTAAAGTCGTGCTGGAGCAGTCTTTTTTTTGGGTGGAGGCACCTGAAGCATTGTTTCAGCTGTCAAAATGAACCTATGAATTTTAGACTTATGAAAACAGAATCACAAGAAAAATAAAGAGAAAAGCCCAACAGAGACACAAAATTTAAAGTGCTTCTGTATTAAATCACCCCACCTGATTTGAAGTTTCATTAATAGCTTCCAGAAGCTTTTCAACAGCTGCCTGTAGTCGAGAACTAATATTCAGAATGAGCTCTTCATTTTCAGGATCGATTTCCATCCCACTTTCTGTAAGATGTTGGCTCAGCAGTCCTTCACCTGCTGCTCCTGACCACATGTTAATATCATCATCTCCCATACTACTACCATGATACAAGGAACAGGACTCTGGGGAAAAAAAAATAGTCACCTTTTCACATGGACTCTTAGCAACTACAAACATGAAAAACTGTACAACTGAGTTACAATAAGAAAGACACATCCAAAAATGATTAAAATATTCATCTTAGTCACAAAAACAGAAAGGGAAATACTGCATACTAAAACTCACACAAACAAGATAAACAATGTGTTAATTAAAAAGAAGCAGAAGTGCAAGAGAAAAGGAGATATTAACAGACAATATTTTAGACATACTTTCAGTATGTTTAGGGGCTCGGTCACTCGGTCACTCATCTTCAAACCTTTTTTATGATCAGTAACCCTTACTACTTAGAAGAACTTGCAATAATACTTGCAAGATTGTCTATAAAATACAAATCAGTTAAAAAAAACCCAAACAAAAAATCCAGACTGTCAGTCCCTGTTTCACCAATACCCAATTACGTTACTGTGCATTAACACAAAACTGTTCAAGTCAGTGAATCAAACTCAAGTGAGTAAAAGGAAAGGCACGCATGCAATTCAGATTGCTTCTTAGGACAAACAGACTGGAATACAGAACAACAATATTCAGCATGGTTATTAGTGAACTGAAAATTTACTAAAATGTGTAGCTGAACAAATCAAGTACAGTGCAGTAGGACTGCAACTCTTCCTGCTGCTGGGCCACCTGGCCAGCTTCTCAATCTTCCTGAGGTCTGATTCCATTTAAGGTCATTATCCATTCTTACTGAAAAGCCAGACACACAAGGTTTGCCTATGGTATTAGGCTGACAGCAATTCATCTAGAAAACAGCAAATTTGCCATATTTAGAAATCAAGGCTGTATTTAAGCAAAGCAAGTGAAAGCAAAGTCTTGAGATGTTTTAAAATCACGCTTCCAGTATGAAAGAACAATACGGTAAGTATATTGTGACAGTAGAAACTATTGTTGATAAAGCCTTTTAAAAGTAAAGAAGTGTTATGTCCTTAGATTAACAGATTTTAAATGTCAGAAATAAATGCTACTGTGGAGAGTTTTTTAAAATGACAGTTTATTTAAATGAAGACTATTTCTGGAATATATTTAAAATAAATATTTTGATATGGTGCCTTTTTTTTAACAATTAGACATATTTACTTAGGATTTTCTCAAAAATATCTTATTTTTCAGGAACAGCAGTATGACTAAATGAATTAAGACTAGTCAATGCCTGCTTAGCAATGAAGTTGCAAAACTGGGTTACCTTTGAATTCAAGTTCCTGGTTACTCCACGAATTGTGACTGCTGAACTAGAACGGTTTGTTTAGCTACAGAAATTGAATTGAGATTACAACAAGTCAACCTCACAAATGGCCTTTAAAAATGTAGTTAGGTCTTGTTGTTGTTGCCTCCTACCCAGGCAGGCAAGTAATATTGGCAGGCATATAATAATATGAGCACTCTTGTTGATGTTGTTTGAACCTATCAAGCAAGTCAGAGTCTAGTTCTGACACTGTGTTTGTTTTTAGCTTTTTTGTAACAAGCTGCAACTTGATTACCCACCTGGTGTACTTAACATACATTCCAACCTGCAAGAATTCTGACAATAACATCTGCAGCCATCTATATATGACCCATACACAACAAACTAATCTATAGTGATTTTAATTGAGGAAGGTTTCACTTTGTTTAGTTTTCTCTTCAATTGCTAAGATTTTTCAAATGATGCATTTGAAAATTAGATGCATTTAGTAATTTTTTTTCTTCTAGTTGTATTATTACTGTTTCATATCTCCTTTTAGATATGTGGGATATAATGTTACAAACTGTTTTCACACTCCAAAGGGAAAAAACAGAAGCACACTGTATGCATGAATGAAACAAATAACCAGATGAATAGAATATACATTCACATGGCACCTTTCATCTACACAGGATTTCAAAGCACTTTTGAGAACTGCACTTTGGAATATCAGTCATAACTACTGTAGTGGAATCACACTAGCAGTGGCTAGCAGTTATTTTCTGCCAGCACACTAAATATTTGCAATGGGTTTATAGACCATAAAAACTTTCCCACAGCACCCTAATATTCCATCCCCCTGCAACATAAGGAAGGCTGCAAAATTAACAATTTCACACTTTTTATTCAATAGCATTTTGAATTCTTACCACCCAAATTTGGGCTGGGTTTGGGTGTTTCAAAATATCAATGGTGATGTATAAGCTTTAATATCCTCAGAGTAGAAAGGACCTTCATTTGAGATGGACATCAAGCAGCATAAATATTTCCAAATGCTGTGCCAAAGTATTGGTTAAAGACTGAGCTGAAGGAAAATATATTCCCTGCTGAGCCACCGACACACTTACTGCAGCACCTGAAGCTCTTTGGAGGCCACCCATCTTAAGAACTGACCAGGTAAGACCCTGCTTAGCTTCAGAGATCTCACAAAATAAAAGCCCACAGTACAGTAGCACAGCTATAAACAAGATAAAACAATGACATATTAGTTACTGCACAATCTAATTCTTTCCTGATGGAGTAAAAATCATCTAGGTAATGTTCCTGTTTTCCTTCTCAGGTTTAACCTATAATTCATGTCCTGCCACCCTTGTATTTCAGTAACTTATTTGCTTGAGAGATACATCTGAATTGTGCAATAATGATTGTGTGTAAAATACAGAAATAAAGATTATAAAAAATGACTCCAGAAATGTGCAGTTGGTTGCAAAATCATCTGACCAGATACCTGGAAACTTCTGGAGAAAAACTTACAAACACTGATGGTAGCTCAGAATGTAATTTTCAAAAGCCAGGTTCAGAATTTGTCTCTTAAATTAATAATGTCATTAATATTATTATTTCTTCTTGCCAGTGACCAGAACAGTACCAATGGGCCTCCACGAACTCATAACAAGACTTAAAACTCCTGTTTCATTTATGAAAATTCTTTTGTAATTCACTTCCACTTCTTCTCAATAAATACAAAATAAATCAACATTAAAATACCATTTTGTTATATGAAATATCTCAAAACAAAACATCATAATTTGTCTGAAACATAACTATAAAAAATGAGGAAAGAAAAAGTGAGCTGTCACTGAAAGAATAATTTGATCCATGGAAACTTTAGTAGTCTCAAAGAAAACCAAAAAGTATCAAATGCACAAAAAACTTGTAATAATTCTATTTATACCATGGGGTTGGCAGCCCAAATGATAAATGTAGACATCCATATTATGATTCCTACAAAGTGGAAGTTAAGAACACAAATTCACATTAAACATCTTCCTAACTGCACAGTAAAAGTCTATTTTTTCCCCCTCAAAAGCATCTTAGTACACAGCAGTTTAGTACAGCATCTTTCCACACAATGTTCAGTGGTGTAAACAAGAAATAGAAATACTATCCTGTCTCATTAATCACCCCTGGCAGCTTAATGTCTAAATCCCCATTTTGTTTATCCTTATAAGGCTGTTCAGACTCCCACCCTAACAGAAGTGAATCAAATTATTCTGTCCTGCAATTCTGTTTTTCAGTCAATACAAAATAATAAATAGAATATAACTGGCCTAAATAAAACTATCATCTCTTTGTGTAAACACTCTTTTTGTAATGAAAAAAAAATCAACCAACGGAACAAAGGTTTATATTGTTTCCTTTGCCATGGAGCAAGCGGTTCAGCACGTCAGATGTCACGGCCCACTAAGTCTTAAGAAAAGTGCTTAATTATACAGTGCTCGCTCAGAAGTTTCAGATGCAGAAGTTGTTTATGAGCTGCCAACTGATGTTTATGAAGCAATACATATTTTGCATCATGCAGAGCCAGTATCTCAGTTTACTCCTGGGATTTCACATACGAATTAAAGTTAGGGGTCACAAGTTGAGAACAAAAAATCAGTTTTGTGGCAGTGCAGTGTTTAGCTATTTACTACCTTTTTCCTGGTACACTGCTCAGAAATAAGGAGCTCAGAAGGTAGGCAAGGGGGTTTAATATTCAAGGAATGCCATAACCTTGCAGGCTTCTCCAGAGCAACCTGCATTACTGCAGTCCCCAAGTAAACTCACCAGATTACTGTGCAGAAATGCCATTCACTTCCAATGATATGTTTTATGACTGAAATTTGAACTTTACTCAGTCTTCTAGAAATAAAATCCTGCACTTGCAGATAACCTAGCCAATGCCCCTCTATAAATGCACTCTATAAATCAGGAGCGGTTATAAGCTTATGACCTTAACAGCTCAGCTTTTAAAAATGCTGAAACTCAGAAAAAACAGTAAGCTGACTTTTGCTTGTCAATAAATATGGATTATATTCAGAAGGTCAGAGAGAATTCCGTTCAATAAACACATTATTTTACTACTTTACTATAGATTTTTATAAGTATAAATTGATTCCCACAGATTTCCTAGCTAATTAAAAAGGAAGATCGGTTTGGCAGGATACTAGAAAATACAGTAACATGCACAGTTTAAAAAAAACCAAACCAGTGTCTACATATTTCTTACTTCCATAAAACAATGTGGAAAAATTTTAAAATTTGTCCTCTCAAGCCATTTAGTGTTAATACAGGAAATTAATAACTAGAGTCCCATTGCTGAAAACACTAAGAGAATTTGCCATCTAATCCATTTGAAGAAAGATCAAATACTTTAGCTGATCACACAGTACAATTATTATTATGGCTGCATGACCCCAGTGTCAGAAAGGATGCTGTGTATCATTTTGAGAGCAAAAAAAAGAGAACTGTGAATGTAACTCCAGAGATACATTACAAACCATACATTCAGCCCTTATAGCTACTCTAAGCTTAGCTCTTATTCTATTTTCACTTTTTACTTTGGTTACTCCTTCCTTCATCATTATTTCTAAATGTAAGGAAACATGCAAAAGGATATTGGAATAAACAACTGGTAGGTGGGCAGCTCGAGTGCTGGTCTGTACCAAGGAGACACATTGCAAGAACAGACACAGTGCTTTTTACAGGATGGTGAAACCCTACATACCTCTTCAAAGTACGCTGTTAGCAAACACAAAACAGTCAAACCTTGTCACTAACATAATAGAATAGAGCTTTCTTCTACCTGAAGAGAGTACTCTTTCATCAGAAGACTTCCCAAGAAATAAGCAAACCATTCCAATTACACAGCATGTTGTGTTTAGACAGTAGCATTGTGAAAGCCAGAGATAAGTGAAAATTACAAATAAAAGTACTTTTTAACTGTGTTTTGCTACATATACATAATGCAAGTAATCCATATTAATAATTGTTAATAAAAATAATTAGTGACACATACAAGCATACACACTGATGTGCAGGAGCCAGGTAAAAAGTGAATGCATCAAAAACGAAGGCCAGAAGTTTAGCTATCCAATCTGCTATTTGAGGAAAAAGGCAAAGCCTCAAAAGCCTGAAGTTTCAAAAGCTACTTTTTCTCACAACTAAATACAGTGAAATGTGTAGAAAACAAACGTTACTTTTTTTTTAATGGAACAGCAGTACAAGAATAAAAGCGCTGTTAACTCGAAAAATTCAGAAATTTTTAGACTACAAATTTATATATTTCATTGCAGATAACCTTTTGAGTGATCAACTGAAGATCACTCTGTGCTACAAACTCATACAACCTTTCTTAACTTGCCCCGAGGCTTAACATGACCTATATTTAAAGCCAGAATGAATCAATAATACGCAATAATCTACATTTTGAAAGAAAGAGGTAAAGTTCACCTTCATTTACCAGTTGTATTATAATCCTGTAATAGACACTTTCTTAATACTGAAATGTAGTATTTCACTTCCAGTTCTACTTCTCATTCAAAGTAATTAAAATTCCAGACAAATCCAGATGTATAATGTGTTTGAGGCTTGACTGATCTGTTGTACATTACCTCCCCACAATATCCAGGATGCATTTGCATAACCTTAATGTTACCTAAATGGCAACACAATTGAGCACCTACTCCTGCCCAAAAGAGAAATGGACAGACACTATCCTAGTGCACTCACAAGAAAATAAACAGAGCCCAGTAGAGTTCTTAGACACCGGTATGCAGCTAACTACAACACCAAAATGCTCCTTTAGTCTTGTGCCAACCAGCACTCCTGGAAACAGCTGGTGGCCAAGTGTTGGCAGTTAAGAAGTTCTTGGAACTGTATCCAAAACAGGATTAGCATGCGACCACTTCTTTAGGAAGCTAATGAAGTCCACAAGCACATATATACAGGCTTGTTCCATGCCAGATGCCCTCAGTGACCAGCAACATACCCACGTACTTTTAGTGCACAGGTGGAGATACAGCCCTTGACACTAGCTCCCATTCCCCATTCATACACAGGAGGGTGTAGGTGATGCAAGATGTCATGGAGCTAGGTTTCATTCTCTTTGCCTCCTTCAACAGAAACTCTTTTTTTTTCATTTCTCAATCACTTTCCCATTCTGTTGCAGGCCTTGCTACAGGACCCCAGATGTGTAATTGGTGTGGGGCATGACAAAGACAACTCCTGAAATGTTGTCTCTTCAGCACAGATGTCGTATGCATTCAAATGAAAAATAGGTTGTGGGGTTTTTTTCCTTAAAAACAGTTTAATTCAAAATGTCAAAACTAAAGAGTATTTAAATACACCATTAAAGCATGCAAATGATACTTCTTATGAAGTATAAAACCATACAATCAGTACCTTTTTCATACCCCACACGGATGCAGGGTTTTATTGACTCCTCTGTCTCAGTGTCCCACCCAGTTTGTTTGGAAGTCTGGACTTTCCCAGACTGATCCAGTAACCCAAGGACATGCTGACCAATTGTCTCCTCCATTGCTACAGTTGTCTTCACAACTTCTAAAAGAATCTTCATGAGTTTTTCATTCGCCTTCTGAAAAACATGCCTGCAGGACAGAAATTAATCAATCCTCTGATTTTTCCCTGATTTCCAAGTGGGTTTTATCCCTTATACACCCTTTCAACCAAAGATTTGCAATTGAAATAACAAAATTAAGATTTCTTTTTTAAGGGTAAACCCCACATATAAATATTAAATACACATTTGTGTTAAAAGTCAGTTCTTTGTACAAAATATGTAAAAATTCAAAGTATTTATCACTATTTCTACTTTTATCTTGGCATTTTATCTAGTTATTCTTTTAAAGCAGAGGTCTTCTTTTGCCTGGTATTCATTACAAAATTAATCTTTTCTCAAAATGACATTTAAGACTGTTCCTCTACACAGATCAAAAAGTTACAGAATAGTCAAATGAGATTATAAAATAAAACAATCATACTAATATAAACTTAGGTCACATATGTACATACCATATGAATATAAATATAAGCATATAATAATATTTATGATTAAATGTGTGTAATACAAAATACACAGCAAAACAGGCTAAGATTTGTTTCATCCTCTATGCCATTACATTGTTAGGCTTTATGAAAAATAAGACGTTATTTAACCTAAAGTACATAAACTCAGAAATGTGGTTTTCTAGAACTAAATATACACATTATCATCATTCAGAATAACATTTTTAAATATTATTAATTTAACAGCAGGAACATCATCAAAATTTAAGACAAATACATTCTTAACAGTACTAAGCACCTCTCTTTAGAAAGAAGAGCTGAAGGTGTTTCATCAGGCTTTCTTCCCCCATCTTCATGCTCAAAGATCTGCTCTCTCACATCGTTTGGGTTTTCATTTTCATTCTGAGTAAGTTTTGGCAGTGGGAGAGAAAACAAAAAGGACAGGAATCCTGTCATGTCAGAATCAACACATTCTTCTTATATATGGTAGAATACGAAATTTAAAACCTAAATTAGTTGTCATTTCCTTTTTAATACTTCTGCACCAAATTACAAATCAAGAAATACTCTTACTACGTGGAAAAAAATTTGAACAAAAACAAACCAGGAAATCCAAGGCAGGGCCAATTAGAAAGAACTTTGTTACGCTGATTAAACAGTTGTTGTATCTGCTGTTTGTGTTGCTATAGCAATATGAAAAAGTGAGTTTACTTAAGGAAATAGCTGTAGTAATAATCCCCACATTCAAGCTGTTCAACCAGCTTCTGCTTACCTGAAGTCAAAAAGCTGTTTACCACTATTACCTCTTGAATCCTACAGCTGCTCTGTTCCAGCAATACCCAACATCTTTTAGAAAAATATATTACACAGAAAGAGTTACAGTGAACAGAAATCTTTTACTGCTTTTACATGCCACGGCTGCCCAGAAAGTCAAAGTCCATATTTACCTCTGTCTGTGTGCTGCTGTTTTGTAACTCACAAAATAGTTTCTCTTTTCCGGGTACAGAATGTTGTTTTAATAATTCCAGTTCTTCTAAAAGCATCCTCTCTCTCTCTGCAACCAGGCTGTCATTCTCCATTGAGACACGCTAAGAAAGAAGTGTTTCAGAGGTTCACACAGTTTTCTAAGCTTCTGAGTAAAGCAAGTCCTGTCACTTCTAATTCTTCACAGACCTTGAACAATGAAATTTCAGTCTGTCTCTTTAAGTCATTACAAAAACACTGAAAGCTTTCTAGAACAGAATACAGCTAAAAAATAGTCAAACCTTCCCTAAGATTTTCATACCATTTTTATACTCTTTAGGAAACACAATGGTCACAATGCAAACTGGAGGGAATTTCTGAATATTACATGCTATAATATGTTTTGCACAAGAAAAAAAGATGAGCATAACTTATTTTTATAAAAAGCCTCCACACATTCTCTTTTGGAAGAGCTAGAACTGTTCATGGCTTAAACACAATGCATACATTCCTATGTAGTTCTTATGAACATATATACTTCGCATTAAAAACTGGAAAAAAACCAGCAGCCTAAGTTCTACCTAATGATTTCTATCAGTTTCAGGAATCTGCAACCCTGACAAAGATGCAGTTATAAACTGAAAAAAAAGGCAAAAGGAGAAAGTATGCATATATCAAAAGGAAATATTATCATGATAAATGATTCTATGACACCTTCAAAGCAGCTAGGAGAGACAGCTGATGTTGCTGGAAAGGATTGCTAAGGTACAAGTGACTGGCTTTCTAAATTCCAGAGCTCCTCAAGCCCAAACTTAAACAGAGCAGAACCAGGTTTGGAAAAGGTCCGAAGCTCCACTCCACAGTGAAAGCAAAGAATTTTAGAATTCACTGATTACTATCTTCAGGTGCATTTCGGTAATGTTACATTGTTGAAATTAAATCAGAGCAAGACATATTCTTCTGGATTCTATTTACTTTGTCTTTCAGTGGAAGGAATCCTTGAAAGACATATATATAAATGACATTATTTTTGAAGTATTATTAATAAACTAAAGAGTTTCATCAGCACACCTACTGCAGGCTTTGAACAGATACAGAGTGACAGCAAGTTAAGTCTGAAAAGGCAAAGAAACATTGATGTTTCCCACCAAATCCCACAGATTTTGTTTCATTCTAAAAGTTGGTAAGGACTTATCTCCAAGAACTGGGGGAAAAACACCCCAAAAGCCAAAACACATTGTTGCAGGAAGCCAGTGATACTGTTCAAGTCAGAATGATGAAAAATGAAGAATTTTACAGTCTTTCTAGCCATGGTGTGGCTTCTTCATTGATGTAGATGGCTGCTAGCCTGCATCCTGCACAGGGCCATGTATCTGGGAGGTGGCACGATTGACAATGCATCCACACTCACTCTCTTCTGGCTGCTGTGCAGCACTGCAGGTTTGCTCCCCATTTACAGGAGTCTAAATTGATCCACCACAGTCTGAGCTTTGATTAAAGGAACATGTCTTCTATAAATATACGCATAGATGTGTTTGTATGTACACACACACTCACAAAGATGTGTGTGTGCATGAGTGTGGTGAATACTTGTCTGTCTGTTTCTCTCTCTCTAAATAGATAAAAATGCATAAATATGCATGCACCTTCCTAGTGATGTCCCTTTGTTAACCCGTATTAACTCAGTGGTTGAACTCTGTATTACCTCAGCTAATTGCACTTTAAGACTCTCCAGCTCTGCTAAGAGCTGATCCTGATTTTCTTTCTGGCGCTCCATTTGCTGCATGTGTCCCTGCCTCAGTAGCTCGGTTGCCTGCTGGTGCTCCTGGTACTGCCGCACGAGCTCCTGCCGCATGTCCTCCAGGCGCTCCTCGTACAGCAGCAGCTGGCTGGCTGTTTCTGTGTCTGCGGCCGCCACCTCAGCGGGGCGCTGAAACAGTGAAACTCTTTTAGCATTTTATGTCCAACAACTGTCCCTAGGAAATATTTAATTACATTTTAGAAAATGCTTTCATAAATTAAAGTAGCTGTCATGAAAGCATTATTGTGTCGCCTGTTTCCTGGATGTGCCAGGCTTAGAATTATTCTCCATTTTAAAAGACTATTTTTTTCCAATAACTCTCAACACTATTAACTTCCATGTTTTTTATGACTCCTTCTTACCTTATTTATTCCACCTAGATCCCACCCCATGTTAGTGAAATGCTAACTGTATGCTTTACATCACTTCCATAAGTTTTGTGCTCAGCTGATATCCTTTATTCACAAGAGACTCAAACTGTTTAAGCACTATTTTTAATCTATTCTTTGCACAAACACTAAAATAAAACATAGCTTATAAAAAGTCTAAACTATTTATTGTCTGCAATACAGCTGGCATCATATTCCCTTCCTCAGGCATACCACATAGCAAAGAAGGGTAGATAATTTAGGTCTGAAGTTGTCAACCCTTTGAAAGGGAAAAGGAAATATTTAAATGGAATTTTCATCTTAATTTTTTCTTTGCTGTTTTTTTTTAACACTTACCGGTGTTTCCTCTGCTGTAAGGCCTTTGTTATGGGAAAAAAGCTCTTCAGAAATCCCTGATTTATGTGTGGTCTGTCCTAATACGCAATCAGGGCTGCTATTAGAATGAAGCTGTTCTCCAAGTGAGTTGATCTCTCCAGACTCTTCAATGAGTTCCTTGCAAAGTGATTTTAATTCCTCTTCATTCTTACTGTCTTTTCCTTTTGTTTTTCTAAGAATGCTGTCAACCTCTTCCTCACTGTGCTGCTTCTTCATTTCAAAATGTATTCTCTCTTGATTAACAACCCGTGTTGGTGCTTCTTCCTTCTGCCTAGCAATTCCTGACAATTCAGTCTGTTTAGCAAATGCTACACTCATTGACACAATAACCTGTATAAATGAGAGAAGTCTGCATTAGTTTATGCTTCACAGCATCTCCTATTACTGAAGAAATCTCATAGATGACCATCAAGAATATAAACGTAAGTACCAGAAGTTCCCAGAGGAAAACAGAAAGACAGAAGAACAAAGATATCTTGTCAGTCTTGAAAATGGTCACACCTTAAAACACAGATGTGCTGTATTTAAGGTAGTTTAACAAACTATGATACTGTTCTCAGTTACAACAGATTATTTAGCATGGAATTATCAAGTTCTTTTAAAAAAAGAGCCTGTCAGATGATTTCAAAAAGTGCTGGCACATTGACTTAAGAGCAGCTGTGCTAAGCTTTCTCTACCTACCCAAGCATCCTATGTAGAAGCTTGACTGACATGCAGCTTTGGGGTGTATAAAGAAAGCAGTGCTTGATACTCAGCACAGGAATCTTACTTGACCAGAAAGAAACTACTGGCACTAACTAGCTGCAGTTGCAGTTACAACAGGCTGATAACTTTTGTGTTGCTAAGTATCTCTAACATAAATAAACCCCTTTTCCAATCATATGGGCAATTCTATTCTAGATGTAGAACACAGTGATTTATAGCATAAGCTACAAAAAGTGTAAAAAAATAGTATAATAAATACACTTGAAACACCAAACTCTTCCTTCCCAGAAAATTTGAGTTTATCTTTTGAATTTAAACTGATCTTAATCAAGTGCAACATTTGTTTCCTCCTAAAGAGCGTCTTCTTGGCAGCAGATAAGAGAATATTTTTTTTATTTTGCAAAGAAGTGGAAATTTTTTTACAAATCAAAAAGTAAATAAATCCACAAACACATACACTCTATCCATAAAATCTTACTTTTACTTTTCATGTTTTAGAGTCACCAGATCCAAAGAAAAACTATGCATTTTACACAATATATTAACATGCACAATAAAATATAATCAGAAAATAGTATTAAATTATTAAGGGCAAAAGTCTTTTGAACTGACCCACTGTTAAGCCTATGGTAAAAAGAAATACATTCTAAGTCTCTGGATTTTTAAAATAAATTCTAGCGCAGAACATGGTAGCATGCTATTTCCTTTGAAACTTTAAACAACACCACTACAACCCACATGAATAGAAATTATGAGTTAGGAATAGGACAGAGAGCTAAAAAAGTCCAAAATGTTTCAGAATTTTTAAGACTTTCCCATTCAGAAGCCAAATGAAACAATTCCTTGTAAATACATCATACAAAAGTTAGCATTTGCTACAGCAACTGTCTAAATGGTTGAGTATGGCAAATAAAAAGGACAGATTTTTAAAACGTATTTCAAAGTAATGAAACAAAAGTAATACCTTTGCTACTTCTTCTTCTAATCTTTCTTGGTACTGCTTTTGTAGCAATTGAACAACATCCAGATCATTCTGCATTTCAATCTCCCTACCAAGCTGTAAGAAAAACATGAAATCTCTGATCATGTATTTGTGATTTTATTTCATTAGTTTCAAGTTTCAATCTGGCAAGAGACTTTTTTCCTCAATTAGGTTTTCTTCACCTCATACAAATCATGTAATTTTGTACCACAACCCAGAAGAACCAGGTAAAAGACTTTGCCTTGTTTCTGCTTCAAAATGCATTTTAAAAGTTGAGTTTGCAATAACTCTTCTTCCAGCACTATTTGGGATGTCAAATGCAGCGAAACCAGGTCAGGAAGCACAGAATCACAATACAAAACAGCATCACTTTTTTGCAAAATGCAGAATTCTTGAGCAAGGCTTCCAGCACTCCTAGGGGAGGAATGCATGGGGTCTTTCCCATTTGCACTTTGTCTCTTAAAATCTTTGGGGTTACTTTTCCAAAATTTCTCCTAAACTGTGCAGAGCGTACTACAAAAATCCAGGGATTTCACTTAAATTGCTCCTTTCATAACTTGCATTTAAAGAAAAGTCACAATATTTTAAAGATTCCTGAAGAAATCCCAGAATTTGAACACTAATTCTCTTCCACTTTAGTACGGAGCAGCCAACTGAAATGCCATGTCTCAGAGATAAAATAAAGAAAACAGATTTAAAAAAAACCTCAGCAACAATAAAGGAAGTTTTATTGATTATAATTCCCAGATATGTTTTTCAGCAAAATTTAAATATTTTTTACCCTAACATGGACTAATAGTATAGTACAGTACTAAGATGGTAACTACCTTAATCTACCATATATTAGCCCATATTTCAATTTCACCTTAGAACCCAAAGCATCTAAATTATGTTACTCTTACATATATTAGCTTTCAACTGAGTTATACGATACCTCTAATGCTTTATCTGTTCTTTTCTGATGAAGATTTTCTGTGCACTTTACCTTCCTGAAGACTTCTTTTAACTTTCTTTCTGAATCTGTGGATATACTAAAAAGGTAAAAACAGTGGAGAGGGGAAATGAAAATTTTTTTTAAAAATCAGTATTTCATTGCCCATGACTTGGTGAAAACCAGAATGTGTGAAGTGGACCTAAACTTCACCACAAACTTTATTAGTACCTATCATTCTAGAAAATAATTAATTTCAGGCAACTAGATCTACACAAGATGTCTTCAGATGTAAAGGATAGTGCCTGGAGTTTTGAGGATTAAATGTTGTGTACTGAGTTGAAGTTTTCAAATTGATGCTATAAAGCTCATATATATGAAATTACTTTTATACATTACTCCATTTATCAAATGTTCCTCTATTAAATATAAATGCTGCACTACTTAATTAGCAATGTTTATGTCATTTCTTTATAAGACTCTTAGCAACTCTTGAAGGAACAAAACTACAGAAGAGCAATACATTTATGAAGCACTTCTCCAATTCTGAAGTAAAACACATAGCTTTACATAAATGGTTATCTGAAACACTTCTTGAATGAGTGCAAAGTTCTAGGCATTGAAAAACTGATGAATACCTTGGGTGGTCAGAGGATACCCCAGCAACCTGAAGCTTATCCTGCAGATGGACAATCTCTGCAGTGTACCTCTCCTGACTTTCTTTCAGCTGCTGTTGGAAATAGGACCGGAGGTGTTCCAGTTCTTGAGCATGCTGCTCCTCAAGCTGTTTTTTAAGGTTCCCTATCTCCTTCGAACAGTACTCTTGAACTGTAGGATCTATACAGAGGTTACGTGAAGCAGGGGGTGAGAAGGACGGACGGAAAGAGAAAGAAAGAAAAGAAAGAAAAGAAAGAAAAGAAAAGAAAGAAAAGAAAGAAAAGAAAGAAAGAAAAGAAAGAAAGAAAAGAAAGAAAGAAAAGAAAGAAAGAAAAGAAAGAAAAGAAAGAAAAGAAAGAAAAGAAAGAAAAGAAAGAAAGAAAGAAAGAAAGAGAAAGAAAAGAAAGAAACTACATTAACTTTGTCACAAATATTTAACTTCTTCACAAATATTTAGCAGTGATGGACTGAATAATTAATGTAGCTAAAAACAAATTTCTGATAGCCTATAAATGACTCTTCCATAACAAAGAATGATAAACTATTCTTCCATTTTACAAAATAAGATTAGATATGGTTAAAAAATTTTTATTGTGGAAAACTAAAAAATATGAAACCAAAAACGTATCACAGAATATAATTCTGAAATGTTTCACAGAATTAAGAAAATCAAAGTATTGTACTGCAAATCTGAAAAAATCTCTTCTGTTCAACCTGTAGCAAGATATAAATCAGTTAAAATTAAAAGTCATTGTCTTTTCTTTCTCTCTGAATATACATACATTAAAAACAGCATATACATCTTTTTACCCGTTAGACTGTGTGAAGGAATCTGCAGACTTCCCTTTCCTGTTTCCAGATGGATAGGTTCCTCTTCTCTCCTCCTTTCTGAAGAAGATAGCCATGGTTCTTTGACCTAAATAATAATCAAGTAAATGCAATTAACAACGATTTGTCTACTAGCAGCATAAAAATATTATATCCAGTGCTGCACTCCCAGTATGAGAGAGAAATGGACATACTGGTACAAGTTCAGCAGAGAGTTACAAAGGAGATGGGAGGTTTGGAGCGTTTGCTGTACAAGGAGAGGTTGGAGGAGCTGGGCATATATAACCTGAAGAAGACAAAGTTGCCCAGTGGGCTTGTGAAGTATCAAAATTCAGCTGGACACAATCCTTGGCAACCTTTTCTAGCTGACACTATTCGGGCAAGGGGCTGGATTAGATGGACCCCAGAGGTATCTCCTAACCTCAACAAATCCATGATCCTGTGACAGGGACAGAAGCTTCCTCCATTTTCTCAAATCACTGCCTTGCTCTGCCACTCAATCAGAATACACAAACACAGTTTCAAACACTTCCTCAGTCATCCAGAAGAAAGTCATGCAACAGAGAAAATTCAGATGCTCATATACTCTATGCTATAAAAGTTTACCTGTTTAGACTCGGCCATCAGCTGTGTTTGAAGTGCTTTCAGCCTGCTGTATTCTTCCATTATCTTGCGCAGAAGCGCATCCATACGTTCTTGCACTGTTAAATTACACAAAGAACCAGGGACTTTAAAAAAAGAAAACAAACATTTTACCATAAATTTTAATACAAGTGATTTGTTCACAAATTCTCCCCTGAAGAACTGTCAGATAAACATTACAAAATACTGAAACAGGTGAAGCCCTTCCACATTTTGAATGCATTTTTGTATGTATTGATACATATGCACTTTTTGGGTAGGGCTACTACCTTCTTCTGCAAATAGAGGAAGAGGAAGAGAAAAACCCCAAACAAACACTCTTTCCCACCAATATCCACTAAAATGAAAACAGCGTAAGAAAATACCCATAATAAAAATAAAGTGGTTTAGAGTAATGAGGAAATCTCTAAAACATCTATTTAAGCATATGAATTAGTACCTGAGAAAGTAATGGCAAAATTGCCAGACTGAAATACTATAAACAAGTACTTTTAACCAGCATGATAGTAAAAAGTCATTACTTTGAGCTTGACCTCTGTGTTCTGGTAATTCTACACTCAGTTTTTCTTTCACAGCAGGTTTACAGAAAATGTCTTGCTTCCTATCACCGGCTTCTACAGCAGGTGAAGAATGTTCATTCTGACTGCCACACAAAACCTGTATAACAAATGAAACGAAGTGAAAAGTAAACAATTTCTTATTATTCTATCAATCACAATTCACATAGAAAACAAGAAAAATAGGAGGAAAGTAGTATTTTTGTGAGCCTTAACTTCTGTGAAAATGATGGCATAAATATTCTGTTGAATCACGAGAACCAAGACAATCTTTAAAACTCCTGATAAAAGAAACAGATATGAAAAGACTTTTCAGCTAAAGCATAAATGCGTATGTTTTCAAATCATTATTTAATTTGGAACTGCCAAGTATTAAAATCTTATACAGAAATGCCTCCTTTATTAATATGGAAAGCAAATTTACATTGTAAATGTCTCATTCTTACAAGCTGCAATTTTACTTAGAAGAGGAATTCCCTACAGCAGAAATTTGTATTTTTTTAGGGATTACAGCTCATCTTGTTCTTGTTCTTTAAGTGCTGAACAAATCAGATAAAAGGGTATGGCATAAAAAAGCCAGAGGAACACAAGTTCCTAAGAACAAAAGTAAGGAACAGAATACCCTATGTTTGCTGGTGCTATGTGGTCAGCAGAACACTGCCATATTCACAATGGGCAGGCAAACAGAATATTTATCCATATGATTTCGGAAGATAAATGATAATTGAAAAGAAACCGTTCGCTCAAAAGCACAGTGGGACTCTTTATTTAAAGATTTTGTACTCAACAAAAACCAAATTCAGCTTGTAAAAGTAAAACCATAATTTCTCCAACAGCTCAACAAAAGGATCATACAAATAGGCAGCATTTTTCACACTGTGAAATAACTCATGCAGAGCACTCTCAATTAGCTGCGATTTTCTGTGAGCTATCACGGAGTCCTATCTAATCTCTCCTATGCTGGATCTCAAGTCAAAATGTTCTGCTATTCACTTTCCCAAAAAAGTGTTGAAAAAAGTCCAGCAAAGAAGGAAATATAAAACCTCCAATTCACAAAGCCCATCCATCAGAAATACTTTAGACTTGAAAACGATGGCTTATAATGAGTGACAAAAGCATCTTAATTTATCTAGAAATAAGTCTAATAAGTAACTTGACAGATGGTCAAAAAGTACTCATAAAAGGCCACCACTTACTACTACTCTACAAAAAAAGATATGCCAAACTATTATTATAGGTGGCTGATATTATAATACAAACTAAATATTAAGCTTCAATTTTTGACTATAATATTTATTTACTAAAAACAATATAGACAGTGACTTTTTTAGATTGTTTGACACTTTAAAGTCTTTGAAAGATAGCTGCAGCTAAGAAAGAAATTACTATCTTATTGCAGCTATGAGAGGTGATGTCCCATGCATCAATATGGGTATGTCATCAGACTTTTGAACCAAAAACATATATCCAGAGACAAAGAGAAAGGAAAAAAATACTTCCAAACTAGTAGGGATGAGATCAACATTAGCTAGAAGGTGGAGACTATGTATAAGACAAAAGACTTGTCTGGACAAGGACATAAACCAGTTTAGGAAAAAAAACAAACAAACCAAAACCATTTGCAACGCTATTTTGGAAGCACAGGTTTAGCATTGATCTCTATTTTGAGATCAATGCAAAGAGAAAAGGTGCAAAGAAAAGCTGCAAAATTAATGTAGAAAAAATATGATGACTCACTAACCATCATTTTTTGTTTTCCAAATTTTCATTTTAAAAAAGGCTTTTTTGTTAAGTCTTACCTGAGCCAGCCTGGAACATTCCTCTGTGACAGCTTCATCCAGTTTTTCTAGAAGTCTTTGTGTAGATTTTCCTTCATCATCTATGAATACAAATTATTTATATTATTTTTAAACACTAGATGCACTACAACTTTTCAAAGGCCTAATTTCCTGCCACAATGAGGCTGCCTCTTCAGCTTGAAGAAGAGGCACTTTTTTGTTCCCCTCTTTGTTGTTCAAACCCGTGGACAGTTTCAATTACTACAGTTAAGCTGCACATTTTAGAGGAGCAAGAGATAAGAAATGGTTTTGTGTATTAGTGACC
Source organism: Drymodes brunneopygia (assembly GCA_013400955.1). Lineage (NCBI taxonomy): Eukaryota > Metazoa > Chordata > Aves > Passeriformes > Petroicidae > Drymodes > Drymodes brunneopygia. The sequence continues at coordinate 57,025 of VZTZ01045838.1, read as the reverse complement.
TCCAGGAAGATGGACGTGTACAGATACATAGTGTAGGGAGAAGAACTTATGCAACAAAGTTAAACAAGGGCAAAACATGGGACAACAGAAAAAGCTGGGACACAAAATCATCATGATATCATAAAAGCTCACTGAGGCAAAAAGTAGTACCAAAGTTTACTTAAAATGTGCAGGGAATCAATGCAGCAATACAAAGAAAAGAGAAAAGAACAAGTCCAAAAATACTTTGCTGGTCGATGTGCTTATTATTTTACCTTATAGGTCAATCTATTATATTGTTCTTTACAATTAATTGAGCTAATATAAACAGAAAACAATGAGTTGCACTGCTTTTGATTCCTTATTTTTTTTTATACTTTTTTTACCAAGTAACCTCAATAATAGACTGCATGTACTGGGTAAACAATCTGTTAAAAAAACACTTCAAAATGTTGTATAAAAACAATTGACTGGACAGCTAGATGTACAAACTCTTGTGCTTGTTTGGTTGGGGTTTTTTAAGACACTGTTTTTCATATAGAGCTTCATTCTCATAATTTTCATCAAGTTACCTGCTTGTTGAAATTTCAGGGTCTGGAGCTCCAGCTGATGCATTCTTTTAAGATCATTCATCTCTTGTAGATGATTATGAACAAGTTCCTCTTTAAGACTGCAAAGTGCACTCTCTTTTTCTGCTTTCAAGGACTCACGAACCTGGTCTACATGAGCTGAATAAACCAGGGACAGGCAAATCCGCTGCGCTTCCATTTGTAGCTGTAAATCAGTCTTTGAAAAGACACAATTTAAAAAGAGTGAGAAAAAAACCAGAAAGACCCATCTTTGGAAATTTCTGAGATTAATAATATGTTGAATGGAATGCTGCATATATGGTATGCATAAGATAAATTTAAATATACACAGTTTGGAAAATTGAGTTTTAACAAAATAGTAAGACACTTCTTCAACTTAAAATAAAAATCATATTTTAAAATCAACAAAACTCACTATGCTTCAGTTCCTATTTTGCAGCAATAAAATACCAATGAATTTTAACCCAGTGAAGCAAGAAGCAAAATCACCACTAACGGAGTAGTTAAGAAAGTACTCCAAACACAGAGAAAAGACTGCATTATTAGCAGACCTTAAAAACACTGATTTCAAAGGCTGGTAGTGCCAGTCTGCACTTTGGGGATGTTATTGCTAAAGAAAAAAGATATTCGGGATATGCAAACAGGGAGCTACTTAGAGCTGAAGTTTGGAAAGGATTTTAGACACCTCTGGACCACAATGATTTTTAGTTGTACGGCAGGAAATTATAAGACCCTTATCACGGCCTTATAAAAAACAAACCAACCAATCAACCAACCAGCCAACCAAAAAAAGCCTAAACCAAACCATCACAAAGCTAAAGCTCTTTTTTTTATAATCTCACAACTGTTTCCAATGTAACTTTGCCTGTGATTTTATTTCTAAGGAAATGAATGAACTACAACACACTATTAGGCAGTTGGTGGTATTAGTTTACTGCTAGGTGGACTTTTATAACATGAAAAAAAAATCTAAAAAAGTAGTAGAAATCTGCTTAACATCTATTCCCACAGAACACTTAGTTGCATACACCTTTCAGCTTGCTATTGAACTTCACCAGTGTATACAAATTTAAATTTATATATACATGTATGATTCCATCACCTAATTAAAATATTGGTAACTCAGTACTTAGCTATTTATATTGACAAATAACAATCCTTACCATGCTACCTACAATTAATTTACAATACCAAGAAATATAAGCAAAATTATGCCAGCAAAACTTAGGAGAATAGTTAGATTCACACGATATGCATTCTCATTATCACATCCAGATACATTTCCTATGAAGTGATAACCACACAAAGAACAAAAAATTTGATAATGTAATTTTAGTATTTCGCAAGTTTGATACTTCAAAAGTTTGGTCGAAGATGAATGATGAAGTTTCATGATTTTTATACTGTTTGAATGAGTACTTAGATAACTGAAAAACTAAACACAGAATAAAAAATTATGTCCAAAATAAGTTTTCCCCTTAAGTAAGTGAAATGCTGCGTCAAAATACGAAGTGCTCTGGTAGTCTTCTTACATGCCTGCTGTTCCTGTTGATTTAATTAAACGTAAAGGAAGAGTAGTTTTTTTCATTCAAAAAGCATCCTCATACACATTGACTGTGATTATAATTCTGGTCGTTCATGTAACCCCTTTCAACCACTGGCCACACCAACACACACACCTATACTTCAAGGCAGCCAATTGCAAGAAATATGATGCAAATTTTCAAGTGTGAGCTCCTAAAAATTTTTGTAGTTAAAGTATCTTCTGTACTGTTTTATGTAACATACCTGTTCTGATTTTAAGGCATCCACTTGCTGCTGAAGGTTATTTTCACTCTGTGTAATGGCTATTAATGATGTTTCCTCTGTCAGCCTGTCTGGCATCCCATGCAAATGTTCCACAATAGACTGCTGTTCTGGTTTCTGCATTTGCTGAACCTCCTTCCTTTTTGTTACCTCATGACTGCAGTCTTTACCAGAACTTGCATTACCTCTTAAATTTACTCCTTCATCAGCTTTACTCCTTGAACGAGGGGATTTATTCCTACTTGCAGATGCTGGAGTAGCAGTCTTTAGATATTTTCCTTTAGAGCACTTTGTCTTAGAGTCATTACTACTACTGTTTGTTCTCTGAACACGACTAATTGTGACTTCTAGTTCTTTACATTTTACTAGAATTTGCTCTTTCTCGTATTTTAAGGATTTGACTTTTTCATTTAAATGACAGATTTCACTTTCCTTTGACTTTAATTGTTCAGAGAGATCAGCAAGTTTCAGGGATAATTCCACTTTCTCACGCTGAGTAACCTGAAGCTTTTCCATAAGTTCTGTTGCATCTTTCTCAACAACTTCTCCAGCCTCAAATATGTCTTCCCTGGACACTTTTACTTCTTTACTCCCTTCAAAACCAGAGGGTTTAGGTTTAGATAAAACTGGTCTATTGCTTTGTAAGTGGCAGAGTTTTTCATTCAAAGCTTTGAGTTTGCTTTTATATTCAGCTTCCTGCTTTTTCTTGTTCTCTTCTAACTCAGTTTTTGCCTTCAGAAGACTTGCACATTCTTTCTGCATTTCTTTATAACTAGCTTCAAGTTTTTTCTCAGTCGATGAAAAGGCACTCTTCTGCCTCTCAGTATCCTCTTGGAGGATACTGTTTTGGTTTTTAAGTTGTTCGTTTTCAGTAATCAGTTTTTCTATTCTTTTTTGCAAGTCCAAAATTTCTGTCTTAGAGCTAACACTACTGTTACAAAGTATGTTTTCTTCAGAGCTTACCAACATATTTTTTAATTTCTCTTCCAGAGTTTCGTTTTCCCCCTTAAGAACATTATTTTGTGTTTCTAGTTCTGAACACTTTTTTTGAAGGCTATCTTCTCTCTCCCTCATCTGTTCCTGCATCAATTCAGTTTTAAGCTGCAGCTCTTGTATTTCTTGTTCAAGGGTACCCTTCTCTTTTTCCTCTTGCCTAAGCACTTCAATCTCCTTCTCCAATTCATGGATTTGAAGTGTCATTTCTTCAGATTTAGAATTTACAATAGACTGCTGTAAATCTTTCAGGTTCGTAATCTCTAAAATCAACTGATTTTGCTTTGTGATTAAGTTGTCCTTTTCATATTGCATGGCTTCTATCTTTTGACTCATTTCATTTTGTACTTCATCCAGCTGCTGTTTATGGTGCATATTCAAGTTGTGTTTAAGGCTTTCCATGTTCACCATGTGCTCTTTCTCTAAGTCTTCTCTAAGCCTGGAAAGTTCCTCTTCATGACTAAACAGAAGTTTTGTTCTCAGTCTCTCTAGTTCTGCTTCTTGAGATTCTGCCATCCTGTCCAAAACTGCATCCTTCTCCCTTTCTAGCATTTCAAGTTTTATTTTGTAATTTGTGATTTCTGCCTCATGTTTTAATTCCAAATCCTTCCTAAATTCAGAGGCAGAAGCCAGTTGAGTTTTTAAATCTTCAATCACAAACTGGTATTTTTCAGCTTCATTTAATCTACATTCCATATCTACTATAGTTTGCTTGGCTCTTTGAACCTGCTCTCTTGAAAAATTCAGTTCTTGAAGAAGATCTTCAATTCTAGTTTGTTGAAGAGATTTCTCTGTTGCAATAACTTCCATTTGTTGTGACAATTCTTGCTTTATTTTTTCCCTTTCCTTATCAGCATCTTGCAATTTCACATTCAATTCATTAATTTTAATATTCATTAAATGCACTTGATCTTTATTAACATTCTCATTAAAACACAGACTTGAAGTTTGCTCCAATTCTACTTTTTGTTGCAAAAGACGCTGTTCTATTTCCACTGCATGCTGCTTAATTAATTCTTGCTTCATTTGTACAATCTGCTGGCCATGCATTTCATCTAATTCAGCCTGAAGTTGTGCCAGTCTCCTTTGTGTTTCTAATTCCATTCTTTGCACAATGTCAGCTTCAGACTGGCTGTCTTTATAACATCGTTTCTGCAGTTCTTCCACAGTTCCCATTAACTGTTTTATTTCATCAGAACATTGTCTTTCTTTCTGTTTGTAGGTGGTAAGTTCAACTTTCATATTACTTATCTGCTGGTTCCTTAGTGAAATCTCTTCTTTCAATTCTTCAAGTAATTTACTGACATCTGATAATTTTTCCTTTAGCTGAAATGAATTTTTTTCCTCTTCTTCAAGTTTTGCTTCCAGCTCTTCAACTAATGCTTCTTTTTCTTGTACTTTACTCAAGTCTTCTCCCTCTTTTTTCTGCTTTTCCTTAAAAAAAAAAGAAGAAAACCATGTTCCTATTTTTATCTAATTATCTGAACATGTGAGAACATTTACAGACTTAGCTGTTCAGTCTTTGTTTGAGGGCTAGAGAGGCTATGTTAGTTATAAAACATAAATATAAACTATTTGTTAACCTCACTTGGAGGTTTCCTGTACACTTGAGATAACTGAGAACCCCTACCCCACCCATGTCGTCATGCCCCTCCCCTACTCATTTCAATACCCAGTGTCTCTATCACTTTTAACAATATTTAATTTTTTAGGTGGTTTTAAAATGTTTCCCACGAAGGATAATAAAAAAGTACACAAAGGAAAAAATTCATTCTTTGCTTAATGCAGAGAAGAATGTTAAAGCACGTAATTTAGGGTTTTTTTCTAAAATAATGTCATTTATTGAAGGCATTTTACCATACAGTATAGTTTCATAATTTACTCTAAATATTTCTACAACTTTCAAAAACATAATACGTAATACTGACATAAATTTTCAGTTTTAAATTACATAAATATTATGTGCTAGTTAACAGAAGCAGTGTCAAAAACTTAAAATCTTTGTATGCATTCTATGCAGCACACTCATTAGCTGTGCTTTGGCTTTTTTATTTCAAAGGAATTACAAAATCATGAAAAGTGTTTAGGAAAAGAGACATCTATCGTATGGAACGTACCATTTCATACGTTGTGATTTTCTCTTGAAGATGTGTAATCTGGTCTTCCAATTCTTCATTCTTTTTTTGATAACTCTTAAGAAGACATTCTTGTTCTTCTAGCTGTTGCTGATGTGAAAGTATCTGTTGCTTGGCTTGCAATAAATCAGCAGCTGTGCAACTATGGCTGCTGTTTCTTAGGGCTTCACTTGCCTGCAACTTGAAAGTTAAAGAAATAAAACCTAAAATACATCAAGTTTTTCAGAAACAGCTTGCACTACGTACAGAAATAGTGATCTTTGCTATCTTCTTCCACATCACAAGCCCAGAGATTTCTAAGTTCTTTTGGAGGAAGCCAAACATCCTTATTCATTTGGGATGGCCAACCAATTAAAACGTAATTCATATTAATTAAATATTCATGATGAGCTAACATAGGACAGTAGCACCTCAGATACAACACTGTGTATCAAACTAACTAGTTGCAGCTATGGAGCCCATAATCAGATTTTTAATAATAAAATCTCAGGCTTCAGAATATAATCCACTCAAAATAAGTTACATAATGTTCTCAAACAGCATGAAATACTACAATATTCAACTGTAACACTGTAAGGTGTAGTCTGCATGCCTATGGCATCTCAATCACCATGCTTTTTAGAAGAAATATTTCTTTGAAGCTTCACTTTGTTATTTAAATTATCTTTTGATAACACCACAAAGGCAGATTTTATCCAAAAAGGTAAGAAAGACTAGAGCCTGAAGCTCTGGCCCATGGAAGTTGATGGCTGGATATTTTGATTTCAAAGGGAACATTTCTGCCCAAAGCTCTGAGAACTAATTACGCAAGTATTTTTCCCCAGGACAACTGCCATAATTCAGTATTTATCAGAAGCTATTACCACAACAAGAAAGAAAACAGACTAATATTTATCATTTCATAGTTATTACAATAGAACAGGTACAACAACAACTGTAGAACCAGGGAAACGACTGCTGATCTATTCTAAGTGACTGATACTTGAAAAATGCACAAAAAAAATGTCTGCAGGAAGTAGCTATTTATGGAGCCTCCAAGCGACACCTATTTTCAAACCCAAATGTTGGTAGCTGTATAACTTACATGCTGAAACTGAATTTGCAGTTTTTGACTTTGCTCAGTAAGCTCCAAGAACTCCCTCATGGTTTCATCCTTTTCTTTCCGTGCCTGCTGTAGGTTAGTAGTGAGCTGAGTGATAATGTCATCTCTTTTTTTTATAGCAGCTTCAAATTCTTGCAACTATAAAAGATAAAATTTAAACTATTAATGCACATGAAAACCACAGTCAAAAAAAACTAGCTAATTTTAGTTAAGTAGGAATAAGTCATCCTTAACCTCTCTGTTTAAAAGGTGTCTCACTAGTAAAGCTTTTATATTTTCACAAACTCTATTTGTAAAAATTTCAGAAACAGGGCTTTTCCCCCTCATTGAACAATACATGATCTCTCCATAAAATAGAGTTATTGAATACAAAATCTGAACTTTCAGATTTTAACTAGGTTAACTAGTTAAATATATAACTTGCTTTTAAAATAGAAACACAAACAAACCATCAGAAAGGCAACCAGAATCTCTACTAGTGTTTCAGCAATTTTGTACAACTGCTCATGTTCACACACTTTTCCCACAATAAATGCAAATTATATCCTCTCTCACTTGAGGTGCAACAAATAGCATTCATGTACTAAAGCATGTAGAAGATACCATGCAGCATCCTACACTGTGAACCCAGGAAAATCATTCGTAACTACATGACAAAATCAGTTCAAGCTGCAAAATGGATTCAACATATTTAACAGAGGGATCTTTTGTAATTTCTAATAATGAAGAAATTACAAGAGTACGAAAAAATTCTTTGTCAACTGTTTTATTTTTTTGTAGGATTACACTCAAGCAGTCAGAAATTCTACAGTATTGATTGGCAGTATTTTTGTGTACATTTATATAAACGTGTTTCTCAGTATAAAGTCCCTTTTTCAATTTGAACTCATTTAAGGCTAGTGGAAGCCTCATCTCTACATATTGCAAATTTCTTAAACCATTAGTCATCTTCTGTAACTGATTTGTTTACAATGTTCCCCAAAAAACCTTCACCGAGTTAAACGCTGAATCTTGGCTGTTGACATGGTAATGCTTCCAGATAAAATTCTTTTTAGAACACTCGAGTCAACTCCTATTTTAAAAGCACAGGCCTAATGGAAATACTAAATGTTTGTTATAGTAGAGAAAATTAAGAATAGAGCAGGAACTTAAGTGTGCTACATCTTTGCTTTTGCATCTGTTCAATGAAATTGAGTAAGCAAAAATGTCAGTTCCAAAACACCTCATGTTATATAATTTCCAACTTTTTAAATTCAATCTCTGCTCTTGACAAACAGGCAGAACTAAAGCAGGCAACTATCTTCCCCATTCCCCTTTTACAATTCTTTTGTTTCTTCTGAAAAATAAACCATATACATTTCTCAACTGAGACACTATGCACTGTACCACTATCACACAAAATACACTGTAACTATTAATATATTATTATACCACAGCCCCAAACCCAAAAATGCTCAATTTTGTTTTNTAACAACAATAATAATAATAATGCAATGGTGAAAATAACTGAATATTAGAACTTGAAAAAAAATTTTATAGTACCTTGGAAAAAAATAGCAAAATACAGTAACATGACCTGAATTCAAATTAGGAGAGAGATAAGAAAAACATAAAGCACAACAAAGCACTGACTTGAGTGCTTTGCACCACTGGCTTAAATTGGAAGAATATTCTTTACTTTAAAACTTATGTTTATATTCCAATGGCATTTTTAAAGTAAGAAATGCTTTCCTGTAAACCCAAATTATTAGGTGTTTTAAATTAAAACATTGTGACACTATTGTTTTTATATTTCACATTGTGAAGTCTGACAAACAAATACATTTTGGTTCAGTTATATTCCTTAGGGAGTAAAAGCTGAGTTTTTTTAATCTTGGAGGAACAGGAAGATATTAGTCTTTGCATAACTAGGGAAGAATTAGAGTTTCTCTTGAAGAAAATTGTCTTTCCATTTCTAATTTGAAGAAACTCACTGCAAAGACAATTCGAAAGACAGAGAAAAAGGACACACAATGGAAATGCCATTCAAAACAATAGAACACATATGACTGAAAGAAATTATGTGTAATTAATTGTGTATCACACACTGAGTGCATTCTTAACAGCTACCATTAGTGTGAACTCTTTCTAGTGATGCTCTGCATTTTTGCATGTAACCAAATAGCAAGCAGAAAGCAACATAAGGTAATTATACCTGTTGCAATCCTTCTGTACCATAGGCTGCCCTCATTTCTTCTATCTCTCTGCTTAGTTCTTCAATCTCTTGTTGTTTCCCAGCCAATTGATTCTCCATCACCTCTAGCTGTGTGTGTGAGTGCTGCATTCCATGCTCTGAATGAATGTCTCCAACTCCAAATTCTTCTTCCTAAATCAATCCAAGTTCCTTTACATGCCAATTTTTATGTTTTATCACAGTAAGTAAAGTCAAGCATCAAATTCTGTACCAAATGCCAACAAAGAACATTAATATACAATATAGCATCAAAGATCTCACTGCCATGGTAACCTCCTTTGTTAGTACAATTCACACCTCAAAAGCACTGACACAAAATGTTTCTGAGAGTTGTGCTCTACAACCGTAGCCTTAAAAGATGGACTAAACTTGTTAGCATTTCAAGTTTAATGATACACTACATTAATACAGCAAACAATGCAGATGCAGAGTACAGCATGCAAAATAAAGTATTAGTCAGCAACATGTTTTTTGTTCAAAACAAATTGAGGTGTTTAGTATTCTCCATTAGTATTACAATTCAATTTGCAATACTGTACCCTGATTAAGTCTGCAGGTATAGCTGTTCTTGTCAGAAAATTGCAACCATTTACCTGTATAAAGACAATTTCTAAATACATTATCTGAAGTAATGCTTGATTTCTACTTCCCACTTTTTTGAATCTTATGTGGCACTTTCTGCAGACCCACAGGAATTGCCATGCTACAAAAATTTATTTCATTTGAAATACAAAATAGCTTTCTATATAGCAAATTGTGCCAAAGTAAGCATAGATAACAGGTAAAACACCCAGAATTGCAAAAATAAATACTATTGCCTAAAAACAAAAACCTTATTACAAAACAACATCTAGAGAAAACAAAAGGAATTCAGATTTAAAGGTCAATGCAAAGCTTTATCTTTTAAATCATTAAAATTCAGTACTACTGCATTTTAAATTATACGTTTAGTATTTTCATATGTTACTAAACACCGTTATGCTTTCTGAAACATTTTTATACACCACAAGATTTAGTCTTTCTGAAAGTCACCCATCTCTTGATAGGGAATAAAAGGCAGTATCACAGACTTTCATTCTCAATTTGAAGGAATTCTGTGAAATTGAAAAAGAACAGAAATGATACATTTGACATAAGACGCCTAAAAATAAATCCTCTTTCACTCACCTAACGCTGCAAGCCCTTTCAGCTTCTGCGAGAATTTTGGTTCTACTGACTGTACAAATCAAATCCAGCAAAGCTCCAAAAGGCAAGCACAAGCCAAAGTTGCAGTTATAGGTAAAAAAAAAAAAAATCCAAATGAAAAGAACATGCTGTGTACACATGAGTAACGATCAGACAGGCAGGCTTTTAAAACAGCAGACTAATGTCCAAAAATAAGAAAGCAGCAACAGCTACATTTCTCCTCAGAGCTGTTTATTACATCATGAAACAAAAATAATGGTACCAGAAATGAAAAGATATCATAGTATTTCAGATCCAAATACTATGTTTAAATCCAAAAAAGAAGCTGTACTGCTCAGATGTCTGCCATAGCCTAGATCAGAGCTTACTTACAAATAACTAGCATGCCTCAGCAAATCAATAAGTGCACTGTTATAAATGGGATCAATACAGTCATTGAATTTGTATTAAGCAAATGAATAAATCTGCATTAGAGAATTTGCAGAGCTGACACAGTGCCCTTTCAATTTCTGACTTTCTCAGTAATAAGAAGACACCACAGAAATTACTACCTTCGTTTAGAAAGAATAAAGAAAATTGCAGTGAAGAGCAGTCCAGGCAACTCATAGAGGCACTGTGTATCATTTGTGTATTGCCAGATGTTTGCTCTATGTTCAGACACACAAATGTCTACACAGAGACTGGCACCAAAGTCTTTATTCAGATTCTGGTGCATGTCCCAGATTAATAACAGTAGTAGTTTAATAGAAACTATTATGAAATCCTTTCTTTCCCCTTTGTAATGCCCATTTTATTCAGGCTTAATTGATAAAGATGCAGTGTACGATCACTGTAATCTACCACAGTGGATAAACTTCTCTTCCCATGAATCATGGCTATGTGCAACCATCAGAGACACTTTATAACAAGAGCTATTAGGAAAGGCACAAAAGTCTTATCTCATTAGATGTTCCAGACTCCTCAGCAGCTTTAAATTCTACAAAAGACCTCTAACTTATAAAAGGGATTTTTCTACACACATTCAAAACAACTGTCTGGAACATCAGAAATCCTGCTTCATTTCATGGGAGCGTAACTCTTCAACATCACACAAGTGATGCACACAGTAACATGCAGTCCATGCTGTTTCTCATCTGATATCTTCTTTCAAGTACCTTATGTCTTCTGACAAAGTGCAAGTGGAAACATGACAAGGCAACAAATTGCACTGCAATATGTGAAAAAAAAACCCAGCCAGACAGCTACAGCAGGGTGCTGTGTTGAGAGAAACCTTGGGAGCAGCCTGGCAACCCCTGGCGTGACAAATTTGGCTGTGTAAGAGCAGACAGACAGTTGGTAATAAGTTATTAGCTTCAAAATATCGTACATTAAAATAATTTTCCATTCATCTGAAACACATGGATTCAGCAGTTCAGATGCCAACTTGAGTATTAGCAGATGGCTAAACAAGGCCTGAAGGACTCCTGGGCTTTGACTTAATGGTCCCAGTGATTTACCCATTCAGAGATCTTCTGCAAGTCTATAAATACTCATCATGTAGATTCTTACAATGTCTTTTCTTTAAAGCTTTGCAGTTCACCTTTAAAACTGAAACATTCTTATGCCTTAATTACTTAGGATGTGCTTAGTTACATACCCCAGGGAAATAATCAAACATTGAAGGAATCAAACCACACACCATTTTAACATAATGGAACCAAGATGTAACAAGAGCTCTGGATAAAACTGCATAAGCAAATAATCACAAAATAAGAAGAGATTAAACTTTACAATGCATTACTCAGCAGCCATAGTTTTGGTGAACAAAAGATATGAAACAAGTGAAGGTTATGGAAGTCTCTCAAAGACATTCTGTCTTACTGATCTTCCTTGCTCTTTCAAAATAACTCACAGAAATAGTATTTACTATTATAAAGTAAAATATAATCTGTAGTGTATTGGCTAAAAACAAAGGTTTCACTTGTATTGCATCAGTTAATACATATGCTTAAGGCAAATGAAAGGAACAGTCTTTCTGAGAAACACAAAGAACGCCAACTTCCATCGCTGAATTAAGGCAGTGATTCATGACAATTGCCACCAGAGGTCAGAATTACATCTATGAAATCACTGTCCCATCTAATCACTGTTCCTTAGACCTTGGAAGACCTGAAATTGTATCTCAAAAAAACCCCAGTAGTAATATATAATACGTAACTACTTACAACATTAACATGTTGTTACTACAGAGATTTCCCTTTATAAATAATAAATTCATGCTCGGCATAAATCAATACACACTGTTCTACTTAAAAGACTTGTTTGATTTGGTAGTAGAAACATACAGAATTATCCAGAACAGATTAACAATTTTACCTCATGTTTTCTTTCCCCCTCCACCCTTTCTTGTACATTTTGGACACCTGGTTCCTTCACAAAAGTTAATATTTAGACCTTCAACACTGCTTGTCAATGTTCATAGCCTCTCCTCAATTTTCTAGTTATGTCACAACTGACTTTATGAAACTTAGCTAAAATTAGCAATTAGGTCAACTTAGGAAAATGAATTTCAGCATATTTTGGGGGATTTGCAGGGGAGGATTTATACTACTCCATAAACAAAAGCCATCTTCAGTCCATGATGAAAATAGTTACAATCCTATAACTAAGGTCAGTAACTTCTGAAGGAGAACAATTGGTTACTTTTTAAAATATCATGGCTTAATACATTTTTCTATATATTAACAGAACAGCAACAGGTTTCTTTATGTGGTAGTTAACACCGAGGTGTAGAATTTAATTAAAATTTATAAAAACAAACAACTTTCTAGACTTCATATTAACCATCTTTTCACAGAAATACTTTGCAAATTGGAAAGAGAATCACAAAGAGGAAAAAAAAAAATCAGGTGGAACAGTTTTTCAGTTATACCATAAAATTGAGGCATATGGAAAATGCATGGGGGAAACTTTACCTTACAGTTATAAAGTCCTCCAAAATTCCAGCTGCTGGAAAAAGCCTAACTTCCTTTAGTTCTGAGTTCAAACCATAACCTTAAATAGCTAACCACTATTATAATTTAAGACTATGCAGGTAGGTATCACTGTTGCTCAAACTGGATATTGTCCCAAGAGACAAGCTGGTCATATGAAGGATTTACCAATCTTCAGGTGGCTACTGCTTTGATAGTGTAGGTATTAGAAAGGTGGCTAAGCAAAACTGAACAAAAGACTTTATTTCCAATAAATTTCCTTCAAGACAGGAATTCTTATATAAACATACCTTCAGTTTTGCTTAGACAACTGCATTGCCTTACAATTTTGTGTCTGGTAAGTCTCTCTCCTAAAGAGGGAAATACTTATCACTGAATTTTATGCAATTCCTCAAGAGGAGGCTGAAGAATTAAAACCATCTGATTCAATTTATCAATTACAACAAAACAAACTATTTATAGCCTATTTGAATTTGAAGCATGACAACCACAATTCAACTTAATTTCTGGCAAAATCACTAAAAATCAGATGCTCTAATGAATAAGGAAAAAGATGGATCAACAGGCCCTATGTCTCTACGAATGTGGGGTTTCTCAGCGTTCTGAAAAGGAAATCATGTATTTGAAAAAAACATAAGCTCAATATTTTGTATGTCTGCATAATTATGCTGCTACAGACAAAATTTTATTTATTCTCATGTTCTTCAACTGAAAAGGCTTCAGACCATTTTATTTACAGTGTGCCCCTGAATGGAATAAGAGCTTTTAATAATAAAAGACACATTACAGCTGGTATGAAACATATTGAAAAATCAGCTCCTAAAATACCTGCATTCCTAAACATGATGTCATTCCACTTCAGATATCAACCAATTGTAATGAACTGGAATGAAAAAGCGTTTATCAGAAAAGATGACAACTTTGACCGCCAGAGCTTGTTTTTCACCAGAGCCACTATCATGCTATTCACAAGTTTTGTGCTGCCTATTTATATATTAGAAAATAACTCTCAGTGAGGTAAAATGTCTTTTTGCAGGAATAAAAACCACCTAGTAATGCATCTGTCATTGCATTTCTTAGGAAATCTGTAATTTTTTAAAGGAATATTCAGACTGCAATTCTATTGTCTTCACTATCTGAAAAATTGCACCCTAATATCCTCTGCAGGTTCTGTGGAAATCTTTGAAGAATGAAGGAGGTAAAATTAAGTGTTTAGATGTGAAATATTATGTTAAAATGAGAGCTTTAAATTCACCTGAAACTGAAGCCCAAAACACTAAAATCAGAACACATCCACAATTACCCTGAGGCATTCTATCAGATGTTTTCTGTATCCTGTTGCCCTGTGCAAAGACACATTTTCTTCAGCTTTTGCAGTCTCCAGCACTGCTTCTTACTGCCTCAGAACTGATCAAAATTTCAGCCATATTTCATTATACACGTAATAAGTATCACCTCTAAAAATACGTGAATATCAATAACATTAACTGTTTTCAAGGGTTCCTTCTTCACATACTGCAAATTCCACTGAAAATAATCACATACCATGGTGATGCATATTCTAAAAAGGTGCAGTACGATCATGGCAGTTCTTCAAAAGTATGTCTGCTACATTCTCGATGGCAAACAGCAATGAGATTCATTTGATTTACTTCATCCCTCCTTACTTGTTGCCAAGCTTAAGATTCTGGGTGTGTTTGTTCTAAAGTGTTTAGCATAGAGAACTGCCAAATAAAACCCTGACTGTCCCCACACAAAGTCATTTTTGAGACATGAAAAATCAGATTTTTAAACTAAAACCAATTCTTACCATATTCAGATCTTCCCTGGCTATTTCTTTCTGGAATGTTCTTGACCGACACTTATGCATGAGGTAGTTTACTCCTTACAAACAAAACTGTTTTATCCGACAGGACCCAAGTTCCACACGCACAACTAGCCTTCAATGTGACAGAGATGAGCTGCAGATGCCAGTGTGTGGGCTGACTCGGGCTAGCAGCTAAGCCCCCGCTCCAGTCATTCACTCCCCCACCAGCAGGGTAGAGGAAAAAACTGGAAGGGCAAAAGCAACTAAAATTCATGGGCTGAGATACAGTCAGCTTAATAAGTGAAAGAAAACAAATCAGCTGAACAACAAGTGATGCACAGGCGATCACTCATCATATCCCACCAGCAGACTGACACTCAGCCAGTCACTGAGGCTGCTTTGAAACTCATTAAAACGTAATCAACTTGTTAAATAGTCTCTCACAGAAAATTAGTCGAGATTATACACAGCCACTCCTCCCATGGCAACAGAAAGCATTAATAGGACCTTAAGGATGACATTGCTACAACAGTTTATACTAGTAGTATATAATGTATATAGTAGTATATACTACATTATTTATTATAGTAGCCATCCCATTGTGGAGTTGACATATTGCTTGCTTTAGTGGTACATTGATCACACCAGTAACAACATGCAACAGATTTGTCCATAATTTCACATCTGCTTTTTCCTTTCTTCTCCTTTTGAAAAACTATGCACAGCATTGCAACAAACATGCAACAGAAAAGGTTGAAAGAAAAGCTAGAAAAAGCATTACTTCAGTCTTACCTCAGAACTGTAATCTTCTACTGTGGTGGAAATTTCACTTTCCGGCTAAAATAAAATATTAAAATATTTACAATGATGACACTCTAAAAATACTAAACAAGACATTTTCCATTTTACAGTATTTGAAAACGCCAAGATGTACAGGAATTTGATAAGAGTATATGTACAGCAACAGCTTCATTTGGTTGGAATCCCAGTTTTAATAAAGCCATTTTGCTGTTGAACCATGATCACAAACACTCTATATGCATGACAAAATCTTCAAACAACCTACAGGTGCAAAACAATATTTTGGAAATTTAACTTAATTTTCTAGGATCTATTTTTGTTTTTTTAAAAAGAACTAAGAAGTACCATGAAAAGGACTTGTCTCTGCTATATCAGTTTTACCTAATTAGGAACTTTGCTGGCATAAAAACACAATCTTATATAGAACATCATTTTAATACATGCAAGACTTTTGACGTTGACTAGAATTTCAAAACAAACACTCATCCTTCAGCTTCCATGGAAACCAAGGGAAGACAAATGGACAAAGACTCAAATCTTGTGATCTAATGAAGTAGAGGAATTAAAAGAACATTGCCGTAGCAACCCGAGCATTAAGGTGCCATGGTAGATGCCTGAATGAAACACTATGTATCTCAATGAACTACATAAACTGTATCCAGTTTCAGAATCAAAATGTGGGTGGGAACAGATGCAAATTATCTAGATAAGGTGCACTATCATGGAACAAGTGCGCTTGAAAGACAAACTCGAAAACTTGAGAAGTGTAACCGTGAGTCAGAACTACTTTGGCAAAAATGACGTGCACATAATAGAGCTTGTCCAAAATTCACTCAACATGTTAGACAGCCTCACATTAAATCAGTCTCAGTTTTATATGGAATTCTGGCAGGCTTATTTTCAAAGGAACATGGTACATTTTGCATCAGTAGACATAGGTAAAATTTGGAATGTCAACTGTGTTTTGTTTTGTTTTTTCAAAGTAATCTACCACTCAGACCTCTTGAAGTTCTGCAGCTTTTACCATCCTAACATTGATCCTACATATTTTGAATCCAATATGCAGCTCCAGAATGTAACTAACCTAAACAAAGGGTATTGTTTTATGTACGGAGTGCACAAGATTACCTTAAAATATTTATTTAAAAGTTAAAATTCATATAATTTTAAAAATAAAAACAGGTCCACCTCAAAAATAAGACACAAACCTAAGTAGAAATCAAAAATAGGTTTTAAAACTCTAGGGTGACAAAAGTGTTTCTGCTATGGAATATAAAATTGTAGTTTAAAATATGTCATTTTCACACAAATATATTTTATTATTATTTATATTTATATTAATATTTGTGTATATGTACATTTATACAAAAAAATTTGTTTGTAGTCTGTGTCCTTGGCCTAGGACAAAACCCTCTAGAAGAAATAAATCAGAGAAAACCAATTTATTTTTTTTTCTTAACACAGATAACAAATATATGGTTGTTATCTTCTTACAATTTTTCATGGTTTGTTCCAAATCAGGAGACTTCACAAAGAATGATTAGAAGCATTCCTATAGAAGCTCAGAAGAATTACTATAAATGTATGTATATATATAGCTAGATCTAAGAACTCTTCAAATCCTTACGAACAGCATGAAATATAGGCACTTCTCCAACATGCAAAAAACAGGAACAACTATACCAACTTCCAAGAGTTTTTCCTTGTAATGCTTTTGAATTATAAAAAATCTCTTGTTTATAAAGAAGATGAAAAATGCATTTGTACATCCTCAGATAAACTCAGACCTAGTAGATATTTATAGAAAAAGGCAAAGAATTTGTAGGTTGATGCTTAGGCTAGAGTGGGAAAATATGAATTCTCAAAGGAAGTTGATTATCGAAAATAATTCTCTAATTTTGTTATGGCAAGTTGGCCAGATATGGTATTTTTTTAAAAGTTAATATATTGCAGGTCCTTCCTGAATACCAATCTAAAATTAAAAAAAAAAAAAGTTTAAAATATTTTTTAAAAAATTGGCAAAACCACACAGTGCTCTATCAGTTTAGGTGTACAATATCTGTTAGCAGCATATACAATCTTTCTAAAATGTCAGCTAGATCCAGATAGTACTTTGCCTGCTAAAACCAAGTATTTTTGCCAAGGGATTCTATGATTTTAAGGACAGAAAGATGGCCAAATGAACTCCAGTTAAATGCACAGTCTCCTGTGCTAAGGGGATCATCCAAACTCTGCGAAAAATCAGTTAAAGAGAAATAAATCCTATGAGTTCACACATTTGATCCCAGACTGTAGGACTTCATATTATTCTTTTGCTACTGGAATCTGTAACATTACAAGTTGTCAACATTTTATAGGCAGTCACCTTGCCCTCCAAGCAGCTATGTTACTTCCCAAGAACAACTTTGTTACAAAATCCAGTTTCTTCCATTATCAAGCCACCTGTGCTGTATGCTTCAATTTTTCTCTGGTCAACAAAAGTAATTAGGTTTCACCCAGCTCAATTGAGCCACAGGGGTCCAGTTTGAAAGGAACTAATTTCAAAAAATTCTTACTACATACTCTTAGCAACACATCTTTAGACAGGATAATGCTAAGAAGACTATTTATCAGTTCTCTCAATGCATTAGGGAATTTGAAATTGGTATTTGTTACACCCTCACAGTTGGTTTTGCATTCTGTTAACTGTGCCCCACAGCATTTTCTCGCTGCAAACAGTTACTTTCTTCTGGCAAAATACATTAACACCTCATTTAGTACTTTCTTCACTGACAATGTAGTTGATTGTTAAAATACATTAAAGAGACATCTCAAAGACTCTTTATAGGCACCTACCTCCATCAGTTCAGAAGATGATAATAGTATTTAATGATGATAGTATTCAGAAAATTTTTAAAAGCTCTGTCTATATATACTTCAGAGGAAATACTGCAAACTGATACAAAAAAACGGAGTATCAGCCTGTGGAATACAGTAGGCCCACTTTAGAGTAACTTGTTTCTCTATGCAGTTAAGTATTGCTCTGAAGTCATGTTCTTGGACACTGGACATCCAACATTATCCCAGGATTCACAAAAGAACTCATATACAAAATTGGCCACAAGAACTGAAAAGCAATTTTCATATTTCTCTGGAAAACTTCCATAGGTGACCATAAAACATTTTGCAAGAACCAACATCCAGTATTAAACTACCCCAACTGCAATGGATAAAGGTATAGATAAGAGCATTCATGGAACAGAATTCTACCTGAAGGAAACTACTGACTTTTTTATGACCTCAGTGAAAACTGTCACAAAAATGTAACTACAAAAGGCTGGATTAATTCTAGACCAAATTATTTTGACTTGGCCATTTTCAGAAGGGTCTCCAGCAACACACAGATGATGACAAGTAAGTCTAATTAAGGAGACCATGACTAGAAGTGAGGTAAAGAGAATGCAAACAGAATATCCCAGACATAAAACCCTCTCTTTTAGGCCATTCTGAACCTTATGGGCCTTTAATACCCGTGGAACGTTCTGAATATGAAGGGCTATTCTTTTATATTGCCTTACCATGTCTTCCTTAGTTCCTAATAGCAAAACCATTCAATTCAAATTCCCTGGTAATTCATGGCCCAAACCAATTTACGATGATTAAATTTGAACTGAGTGTATTTTAGTGGAGATAAACCGCTGCCAAACCTGAACATAACCTGCAGCGAGGTACTGAACTCTGCAGTGTGTGAACTTCTGATGGTATCAGAAAACACCATCAACAGCAGTAACCTAAGCATTCAATCAGGTTTCTATTCTTTGGTAACATGGCCTTATAAATGTTTAATCTAAAGTGAAACACTCTGTAACTGCAGAGACCATTCTCCAATACAGGTAATTTCTGTGCCAATAAATCTATTATATATCAATATTTATAGATATAAAGGAAGGCATAATTCCAGAGGTTGTCTTATGAATTAAAGAAAATTGGCAAGTTATCCTGGCAATTTTCTGGCCAGATGGTGAATGGAAAGATGAATGGCTTCAATCAGAACCATATGCTGCTGAGAACATTTTACCTTCTCTTGTGACACTGACTTTACTATTGAACAGACTATTTCCAAACATTTGCTTTTCTTCATTCTTCAATTTCAAAACACGTTTCAACGTGCTATATTATCTGAAGTGACTGGGCTAATTTTTACTACATTTTACTTATCCATTTTTTTTTCAAATCCTCCATCTTACTGTACATCCCAGAATGTCTCTTTTCTAGTCAAAGCCTATAGTTGCTTTTTGCTTTCATCATTTCATCCACCACTTACACCTTTTCTCACTGAGGCATTCTCTCTGTTTCTCCATACTGCTTACATACTTCCTTATTTCTCCCACTTTTCTTGATCAGTTCTCAATAATCCTACCCAGTGTATTGTTTTTACTCCCTTGCTGATCCTTGTCTGTCAAAATCTCAGGCACTATCAGCTGGAATACCTTATAGAAATGAAACAATGAACATGGACCTGTAAAATTTATCACCTACTTCAGCTAACAGTTAAGCTATTCTAAAACTATTACCAAAAGGATTTGTCCTTTGAAAAACAAAACAAGCGTTACTAATCCAACCTTAGTCAATTAGCAGGTATTCTTCATCACAGAACTTTCAACTTTTCTTTTCTAAGAAGCTTTGTATAACAGCTTTTACTACCCAGGTGACTCAAGGACTATTCTCCTGTGACACGGGTTAATTTCTTTTGCTCTCCTGGCATTAGGACATTCTCGCAAAGCAGTGTGCTCCAATCCACCATTTCAAGACTTCCCAGAAAAGGTGATCTTAGCAACTATTTACACTAGAAGTGGCTTCTGCTTTCTTCCATTTTTAGTTGCAGAAGTCGCAAAAAGAAGCAATCCTAAACCCAAGATTTTAATTTATTCCATTTCATTTTATAATGTGTGCTAGGTTGTTTTTACTTGTATGTGGAAAAGGACACTATGGACATCAACACCTAAAGATATCAGGGTGCAACAGAATACAGACAAAAAATATTCTCTTTGTGAGAACAAGACAAAAAAGCATTCAACATGAAACAAGAGACTTTCACCAATAAATATCAACTGGCATTTCTCTAAGAAACCTCATAAATAAACTGTTCCTCCAACAGTGCATGGAAAACCTTAGAGATTACAAATAAATTCAGATTACAATGTAATGGCTAAACGATGATAGCTCTTCCAGAGTTCTTCCAATTAGTTTCTGTAATAGGAGGGAATACAGGGGGATAGAAGAATCCACCCTTAGGAACACAGAAGAGGGGAAAAAAAGGAAAATGGATGACTGCAAAAAACCCCTTTGTACTCTAAACACTTTTGTCCTCTCTGAAAAGAAACTCTTCTGCCTTCATGAGGGAAATAAGCTCCCAGAGGATTATCTCTATTTCACTTTCTGATATTCATATTGAGTAAGAGAACCCTTTTTCACTTGTATTTGGACACGCTAATTCCACTGGGCACTAAAATAATCACACTAGAAGAACTGCAGGAAGATAAACTTCTACCCACAAAACTACCACAGAGGAGCCCAGTCAAGATTTTTAGATAGACAGGCAGTATAGTCAGATGTTCTGAGTCTGTATTTTGTGGTACAGAAAGAACAATTCTAAATATCAGTTCCAGTAAAAGATGACATAAATAAGCAGAATCAAAGTTTAGCTAGAAAATGATCTTGCATAATGCTTTCAGTAATCCTGTCCCACTCTTCTGACACAGCAACCTACAATGATTTAATGTTGGGTGAAAAAGCAAACAGCTCAAAGCTGTAATTCTCCATTGCAGAGATTAGCCTGAAACTGCCTATTACACTGGCTGCCATTTCGACTAAGCAAGCTTCAATCCAATTACTGTAATACAGGCTCTCTGTCCAAATCATTGCACTTGTGAGACTAAAACCAGTAAATTACGAGATTCACTGAAACACTTTCAGAGTTTTTCCTCTTCTATTAACACTGCAATGTTAGAGACTTTAGCAATCACCTTCCAACTACAAAATACTGATTATTTATGTAAGTAGGAGTAAGGAGGCTACAGATCACATTTAACAAAGAAAAATGCTCTCCCAATTGGGAATGGGAGGTTTTTTGGTGGAAGTGAACACTAGTTTAAAAGTCACTAAGTAACTCAACAGGGTCAAATTACAAATTTACATTATTTCCATGCTTATTCTTTTAAAGCTACATTCTAAAAAAGAAAGAAACAAACTCCCTCCCTCCCAACAAACCAGAAACCCCAGTGCATCTCAATATTGATTTATTTAAACAAAAGATAAGTTTCTTTGGGAGTAAGACAGACCTCAGAAAAATCATATCCCATATTAAGAATGCCCCTATTTGCACAATCCTTAGCAACAGCAGTGCAGATATTTTTTCCATTTCTAATATCATCTGTGTCTTGTACTGCATGCATTTAAAGGCCAACACAGGCCAATAGAACCAACCTGATCTAATTAGACCCGCTTTGAGCACAGGATTGGACTAGACGACCTCAGAGGTCCCTTCTAACCTAAGTTATTCTATAACTCTGTACTTTACCCTGTTTCTCCAACTGTAGCAGAGATATTTATCCTAACAAAGGAAATAGAGCAGCAGAGTCCATCTGCACCTTCAAAATACATTTGATCAAGGAAATGACTTCATACAGTTGTCATATTTACGTAGACTATTGCATTATTAAAACAACAGTTCAAGTGATTCTCTCTAAACACCTCTCTTCCCTAGCAGTCCTCTCTCATTAGCTGTGGATAACTGATACATTTCATAAAGTACATCTTTCTCTTTACCTAGAAGGCAAAAAAGTTTTATCTTCATCTGTGAAAATAGTTACTCTGTTATCAAATATCTTACCTCCTCCAGGAAAATCTGAGTTGAACAGACAGTTTTATTGGGTTACTACAAACGGTTTTGAAGCCCTAATATGAGCTTTTGAAGAATTAACAGCTACATATTTAACGCACGTACCTATAAGGTTCAAAATATCTATTGTATTGATATACTGAAGGCTTAAAACTGTAAAATAAATGGATCGATTACTTTACAAGTTTTCATTTGCACGTATGATTTAGTTGCTCTGCCCTTCCACCATGGTAAGTTTGGGCTTTTTTTAACAAAAATGCAAAAAAATTTCATGAAGTGATTGCTCAGTTAATCCTCAGTTGTTAGAAATTCAATAATGGAGCCCAAATGGTTACAAATGGTCTATCCTAGCACAGGAATGGCAAGTCAAAATGCAGAGCATTCGTCTGTACCACATCTCTCAAAAATGACTGTATTCATCTGCACAGAGCTGGGAATCTACATTGAGATGCTTGCTCAGAATGTCACTCGTCATTTCAGAAGCACTGGTTTCACAAATCAAATAAGTTACTCTGTAAATAATATCAGCCTTTCTTGTCCCTCCTATCTGTAATGACATTACATGAATTCATGTCCACTCACAACTGAACTGGACTGCCACTGTATGTCACACAGCATCTTACAAACTTCCCAGAGCATGGACTTTCAGCCAGTAGCAACCAGGATTATATTGCATTAAGTAGTAAAAGTAGAGTAACTGTTCATCAATCTCTTAAGCCACTCAGTTCTCAGTAGTGATTTCTAAATTCATTCCTTCTCCTCATTAACCAGAGCAACTCAAAATACATTATTAATACAAGAAAGATGTTTAGTTTTGCACTTTGGTGTAGCCATAAGTGCTGAGATCAAAAATGCACTTCAATTTGCAACTTCTAATACAACAAAACTCATTTATGCACATTCAAGGAGTACAGCAGTACAAACACACTTTCCATAATCTACAGGGAAATTGACTACAATAAAAAAATTATACCAGCAGGCAGGTAGAAAGTGACTTCTCTGGACATACTAAGTCAGACAGAAGCAGCAAGGAGAGAGTATCCAATGTCTCATCCAATTCCTTTATTCCCACTTCCAAAACGAATGGATTATTTAATGCTCACTCACCCCCAAAAGTGATTGCTTATAGCGTGAGACAAACTTACCTCAATGGTGTAAGCCTGGGTGTGTTTGATAATTTCTCCACTATGCAAAGTCCTGATAGCAAAGTCAGCAGTAGCAGCTGCTCCCCTTCGACTGCTGCATGAGGACATTTCATCACTTCGAGATCGATCAGTTTCAATCCCATCCTGTATTGATTCTTCATCTTTGATGGTTGCTGTTTTCTTCTTCTTTTTCTGCTTCTTTGATCCATTTTGACCATCAGTTTGTGCCTTCCGCTGCCTAAACTGGGCAAGCTGTATAGAAGACAAAATCTTGTTAAAGGTGAAAGTTTTTCTCTTTATTACTAATGACATCCTCTATAAAGGCTTATCCGCTATTCTACATAAAGCTTCAAACTAATCACTACTGAAAACAAACTGGAAGTCAATGTTGCATATGTGAGACAGACCCAGATTATTTTTCCATTTACAGAGTTTGCTTTAACAAAATCTTAAATGTAAATCAACACTTGGTTAATGAATTCCTTTTCAGATTCCTACTTGCAAGTTACTGTTCCACAGACCGATACCTAAAAATCAAAACATTCAAAGGTAAAGGTACAAATGTCATTATAAAGGACAAATGCAATGAAATAACTTCATCTCATTTTTCAATATTATTGTAATCTTAAAATAACCTACAGAAATTCCTTTTAATTTTTATTTCAGAGACACATAAAAGCAAACTTCTCTTTCAGCAATTATCATATGAAGCTTTTTAAAAAGTTTGTTATCACTCAAAAAGCTGATCAAGTTCCTGAAAACATAAAGAAATCACAAAGTAGCAAAATACATATTAAGGAAATAGTCCAAAATCAAAAAGTGAGCAGACTACAAGATACACTACCTTGTAGCAAAACATGCTGATGAAGAAAAAGTCACAGGTGAGCCAGGCACACAGTTTAAAAACCAATTAGTATGTAAGCTATTCAAATACTGTAAGACACTGTCTTTTGAAGAGCTTATCACTTTTAATCACTTTACAGTGGTTCACACAAGAAAATCCATTTAAAATATTTTTTTCTTAACAAGAACAGAATTTTTTGTTCAAATAAGAAAAACAAGCACAATTACAATTCAAAACTAAAAAGATGTTATCAATAAAATCTAAAAACAAGAATCATTACTTTCCAATTGAAGTATCCAATACTAGGTGCTACAATACATTTAATAAATGCAGCTCCAATGCAAAGCATACAAATAAAAAACCCTAAAGCTTTAAACTTTCAACATCAACTAATACTCAAATATCATGGTTTTTTTAATAAATATGCTGCAGTTCTAAGGAAAAAAGTATAGAAAAGATAACATATCTGTTCATCATATTCACCAGTCGAGAAAGCCAGGCATCCATCCAACTTCTTCAGGGACACCCAAATCGAAGAGGACACACGGATCCCCCTTCCCAGACACCGTTTGGTTACAGTGCAAGATGTCACCTGAAGAGCTTTCTAGTTCTCATCTGGCTCCAAGAGAGCTGAGAAGCTCCAATCGAAATAAATGCATCACTGAGAGATCAGTTCTGCCTTGTGGCAGATTTATGCTTTTGTCCCTTTATTTGTGGGTTTCTTCAGCCTCCTCTCCTTTCTTAGGACAATGGACAGCTTGGCATATGGCTCCTGCTCTGTTTACAGGAGGAGGACCTGAAGATTTGCTGAGCCAAATATGCTCACCTAAGTACTTAATACTTACCTCCTCCCTACTACTTTTCTAATTAGTTCAACTTTGTGATTTTTTTCTACTTTTTGAATATGTATCTTTTGTTATTTCACCAAAAAAAATCTATTAAATCCAAAAATTCTAAACAGGAAAAGAAAGGACAGTCTCCTTCTACTTCAAAGTTTAAGAGAAAAAAACCCTAAAACAGCCAACCAACTAACCACCTGCAAAACTCAACTAAACAGAAATTTAGTTTCTCAAAAATGGGAAGGGTAAAGGTTCCAGTTGTCCCTTTAGGATATTACTACATTCTCCTAAAACTGTAAGTTTATCTCAATGAAATATTTTCAGTTTATCCAAAAGAAAAGCAGAATTTGTTCAAATGCCCCAATGACAAAAAGCAAACAACCTGACTTTAGGTGTAACTGTTGACAGATTCTGCTTTTTTAATGTTTTATTATCAAGTAATAAATGACATGTAGTGTCACTGGCCATGAACTCTCTTCCCCAACTTGATTGAAACCTTCTGTAATGGAAAGTTAAGTTGGCTTTTTTAAAGCAGCTTTACAGTCTTTATTTGTCTACAAAATTAGACGTGTAGCTCTAATTGACAAATGAATTACTCCTTGTCTCTCCTCAAGTATTTTGCATATTTTAACTGAAGCATCTGGGCATGCCAGATTTCCCTCCTTTCAAAGCTAAGTTGTCGACTTTCACTTCTTCAGAATTAACAGATTAAAATCTACCATGCAGTTATAAGCAGATCCTATTTTTTCTTCTCTTTAAACACTGATGAAGATAAGCACATATGAAAGCTAAACACACGTGAAAATGAAAATGTTACATTTCTGTAATATAGAAGTTCTCAACTGATGAATTCCGTATGAGCATCTAGGATATTGGAAATAACTGCACTAGCAGTGACGGATGCATGCACAAATCATACTATGTTTTACCCCACACATTCAAGAACTGTCCAGCTACGAATGCAACATAACTTTAAATACATATTTTTAATCTAATTTTAACAGTTAGAAATGAGAGAAGCAGCACAACAAAGAGCTACTGCTGACCAAACACATTCTGTGATGCTCACATCAAACAGGAGAGTCTCAAATACTGAATTCCTTCTCAGGTACTACAGTCTGGGATCTATCTTTGTTCCAATGACAAGCAAGGAAAAGTCCACCAGCAGTCATGGGAGCTAAGGAAAACAAATCCTTTAGAATTATACTTTTCAATCAAAAAGAAAAATATTTCCAGATTTTGTATTTCTAGAAAAATAGATTTTTCCAGCGTGAACAAAACACGGAACAAGTACACACGGATATAATATCTTATCCTGTCTTCCAGGCACACCAGCTTAATTATGCCACAACTAAGCCTGTGGAGAACTTAATGCTGCTTCCATCAGTTCTGAAGCTGCAGTTTTTAAACAATTCAATGTCAAGTCTCTGTTGAGTAAGAAAAATTGCAAGCAAGAGCCCAGTATGTAAACACAGGAGGTACTCTTGGAGAAGGAAGGATGCAAAGAAACAGAAGCTAAAGGACACTCAGAACAGGCTCCCTGCATTGATACACCTCTGAGAACCAACAGAGAATGAGCACCTTAACCTGGGAAAGCATCGGGAACGCAGTCAGCCATGATCCAACTTAACAACGTATTTTTAGCACATATGAAAACCAATCAAGAGCATTTTTTATCACTATTCACCTGTCTCCCAGCTTCTCCCATTATGCTGGTAAGACCTTGCTTGGATCCTGCAAGCAGTACTGAATCCCACTAAAAATTTCATCTGTGTTTTTCAGTAGTGAAAAACAACCTGTTTTGCTCCTTGACTCTCAGCTTTTGCAACTAAATTAACTAACAACTTGCAATTCCCAGCTCATAGGTTTTTTCAAGCCCAGCTTCTGTGCAAAAAAGCAGTCCTCTTGGAAACAGGCATGTTCACCTCATAGCATTTAGAAAAAAAAGTTATTGTCTGAAATATTTCTATCAAATATCCAGTGTACAATGAAATGAGAATGAAAATATATTTCTTTCCTTTTAATGCATAAAAAGGGACAATAAAATTGTGCAGGAAGAATTACTTGTTTATTTCCAGATTTTCAGAAGTGCCATTTACAACAGCTACTCAGT
Organism: Drymodes brunneopygia; assembly: GCA_013400955.1. Classification (NCBI taxonomy): domain Eukaryota; kingdom Metazoa; phylum Chordata; class Aves; order Passeriformes; family Petroicidae; genus Drymodes; species Drymodes brunneopygia. Next base: position 29,601 of record VZTZ01045838.1, on the reverse strand, counting down.
TTTCCATTCGTTTGAAAAATGGGAAATGGATATAAGCACCAAATTCTGTCACAAGACATGTTGTCTCTTGTAAACAGAAAAACATTTATGGAGAGTCACCAGACTACAAAAAAGCAGCATGCAGACTGATAATGGATATACTTTTCAAAATCATTTCCCAAAGTAAAACAACAACAGAATAGAAGAACTTAGGTGTCTAGATGATACATGCATTTATCTAGTTCTAATTATAACTTCCTACCCATGAATCCCAAACCAACATACTAGCACCAATTCCCACATCACAGACTGCACTGAAATTACCAAGCCCCTGCTGGTATAACATTATTTTCACTTCTAAATGCCAGTATCCTCCAACTGGCAGAAAGTCAGAAATGCAGAGGAGAATCAGTCGCTTTTAGGAACTAAATACTCTTGAGACAGAAGGGAACTAACTTGCAGAAACAGTGGGGATTACTTGTGTGAACCATGTCAATTATGATAGTTAATGTACTGCTAAAATTACTGCAGCAGCATTATTTATTTATTCAGCTACCTTCAGCAGGTTCTGACCTTCAGCACTTGTGCCAGCAATCTGGATTGTTGGGTTACACTGTGCATTGATTAGTTTCAAATATGGTCTGACTGAATTATTTCTAGGATAAAAGTCCATGGTAAAATAAAATTTGTCTCCAACAGAATGAAAAACTTAATCTCTAAAGCACTTTAAAAAAATCTGAACGAAAGCTGCAACATTTAATCACTGCCTATATACCAGTAGAAGACAATACTGAAAAAAATCCCTGAAAATCAATGAAGCTACATTGGTAAAGCATCAATAGCTATATTTTTAGTACACATGCTTAAAAGACTTTTTAGAACAGAAACGTATTAAGCACCATTTAAAACTGGATGCTGCTTTATGAACGCTTGTTATTCCTTAACATTCTCAGATAATGTAATAGATCTGAATAGCTTCATTTTCAAAGGTATTACAGTTAACAGAAATTGAAAGTGCTCCGTGGTTCCAAAGAAGGATGTTAGGAAATAAGATAATATTTGCTGTAGTTACTGTTTAAAAAACAACTTCTAATCGTTAAGAAATTCATAGGTATACACATCCTGTACAAAAACAGCTGTACAGTCACACTCCATGTACCTGTACACAAACATTATTAGATTCAAACTTCAACTTTCTAACACCAAACATCTCCAATTCAGTGTTACACAGGCACTTCTTACAGAAAGAGCAGGGTCTGTTCATCTCTCACAGCTTCTCTTAAGTACAAAACCCCTATTTCTTTTTTTATATTCATTTAAGGAAAAAGTATAAAAGCATGAGTCACAAATTACAGACTGACAACAAAAAGAAACCTCAGACAAGCTTCTACAAGCAAGTAATTACACCTTTTTATTTTTACACAGTACAGAAAGAGCATGAATTGAGATCTACATCATCATCTTGCATTTCTCAATTACTGTAAGTTCAAACAACGTTCCAGACACTGCTTAAGATTCAGATTAACATGTCATTCTCACTGATGGGGACTTATTCTTTGTCAGAATTCTCAAACAGTCTGACGTTCAATGAGAAACGTTCTGTGCCAGACTGGGTCATATTTAGATCACTCATCCAATGTAAGAAGACAAGGATTTCTGAATCTTCTGGTCTCTAGCTATAACCAGTAGTTAGTGGCTGAAAGACAAATTGACAGGTCTGTAATGTTCTTTATAGATAATCTAGATGACAAAATCGAATACACCTTAAGCAAGTTCATGGATCACAACAAACTGGAGGAAACCCAGATACAGCAGAAGGAAGAACCACCATATACTGAGACCTCAATGTGCTGGAAGCCTAAGCAACAAGAACTGCATGTGAGTAAATAAAAATAAACATCACATCCTACACTTGGGGTGGAATTATCCCACATTGCAGTAACAGCTGGGGACTGACAGAGGTGGTGTGTAGCTCTGCTGAAGAGGATCAGAGAGTTAACCAGGCAAACTACCCCAGAGCAAGCAGCATGCCCTGGCAACAATGAAGAGAAACCATTAAACTTGGAAATTACTCTCAATGCCTACCACAGTAAATGACTAAAATACCAGTTTGGTGATTAAATACTTATGGTATGATTGAAAAGACACCAAGGAATCGTTTTGTAGAACAGAATTTGATAACAATAATACCATTTGTTATTTGAGACTGCCTCATAATGCAGCAGAAAAAGCCCAATGAGCCTAACAAATAAATCCTGGCTTCAGTGCTTCAACGCATATGTTTTATTTAAGTGTAGAAAGCATATTTTAAGCTTTTGATCTAGCAGACTGAAAGTCTCCACAGGAACTGTATCTGCAACTGTGCATACTGAGGGTAAAAAAAAAACTGAAATAGCATTTTTTGTCAGGTGTTGCTTGAAATTTCCACCAACACAAAAGGCACAAATTTGCCTCGGAAAGGTATATTTATTCTGCATATAGATCAAATGCTACAAAATCTGCTTCAAGCTGTATCTGAATGTATAACATGCATTGTGGCAAACTGTAAGGTGCAAGTAGTAACTATGATATAGTTACTCTGGCTGCAAGTACATATAACACTCAGATACCTCATGAAACTCATGATAGATCATAGCCAGTCCTGTGATAGAAAGGCTCAGGCTTTCCTAATTATATTGCTCCCAATCCCCATCACTGAATGTTAATAAGGTATAAATTCTGAAAGATTACTGAGAGTGAAAGTGAAACCAAAATACGTAGACTGAGACAGACTGCCACCTTGTCTTAGAAGGTGAAGGACTAATTTAAGAATCACATGCCCTACTAATGATAGGTCAAGTGCCTACTCCCCTTGACCACAGGTAACCAATTATTTCTACAGAAGCTTTCAGTAACACAAAAAGAACAAAAAGCAGAGCCCTGAGGTGGGATTTGTTTTGATCATTTACTAAGCACATATACATCCCATGAATTCTTGACTGGGGTGTCCTGCAAGCTAATAGGGACAAACCAAAAAGGCCAACCTGAATTTGAAATTTTGACATGGTTCAGAAGCTGGACATTTGCTGTGGTTTAAGCTTATACATCCCACCTTAACCTGGATAACAGAAAAAATACCTGCCATAATCTCTCTCTCACCCTGGTTTTATGGTTCCAACACATAGCAATTTTTTATGTTTCATAGCAGCAGATAAGAGGCCCTCAAAAGGGATAAGGAAGAGAGTCTAGGAGACAGCAACTCTGAGATTTAGGCAGTAAATCTCACCTAGACTGTTTAAAACTCATTTCCTGTTAGGCCACCAAGTTTTGTAAAAGGTAGCCTGTCCTCTAAAGAGATGTTGAACAGTTAACTGGTATTAGAGAAGAGAGTGGCACTTTGTCACTTTAGTCATATTCTCAGGTCTAAGCACTGAGGCAAAGCACTAACTTCTGAAGTGTAGGTAAGTTTATAGTGCCTGCTTCTTCTGGGTTCCTGATGTCTATACTAAGGAAATGATAACTGAAAGTAAGACTAATGAAAAATTGTCAAATACAGTGAAAAAAACAGACGCCTTCCTAGAGAATCCTACTGATTCTATTCTGCTAATCAACAAAAGAGAGTATCACAACTCTTTTCAAATCCTGAGATAAAAACCTACAAAAAAGAAGATAACTGAGCAAGCAACCTGCAAATACTTTAAACATATTATGTCACATAGCTGAAAATCGAAACTGTAAGTAAAGAATTAACGTTCTTCGCAAGTTTCAATCTGCTTATCTGTTGAGCCAAACAGAGCTTTACATTATTTGTTCCATTCAACAGATGCTAAATTTGCTAAATCAGAAACATTAGGCTGAATGAACAAGAAATAACCACCCAGGAATGAGGTATTTCCAATCTACTGATTTTCATGTTGCACCCACGGCCAGATTTTCCCAAATAGATTGAACAAGACCTTAGAATGCCTCCCCTCATGGAAACTTAAGTGGAACATGAGTATTAGTTGACACCAATAAGACTAGGAAAATTTTCAAAGAAGAAGTCCTATAGTCTCTTCCTAAATAAAAGTTTGAGTCCTTCGGCTTCAGAGACCGCCATTCCTTTCCAGTCCTCTGAAGAAAACCAATGGGATCACCACAATTTACAATTATAGCTACAGTATCATGAAGGACAACACAGGATAATGAGAGGAACAGCACCTCGAGCACTCTTTTTAGCAGTCTTTATCAAGTTAAGAGTACTGTTGGCAGTGCTAATTACCAAGGACGCTGAACTGGAATGAACCCCACCAGATGGCACTGTGAGCTGGAAAGCCTCAGAATTAGTGTGGTTCTGATCTGGTCTGCTCTTCCCCATTCCAAGAGTTTAAATAGGAACAGATCGAGGAACAGCTAAGTTCATTACAGCTGGGTTATTTTCTGGACACAGAATGGAAGTTAAGTGTATGGAAATTCACTCCAAGTCAGGTTACAACGACTGACACAAGTACACCAAGAACATTTCGATGTTGGACTGCTTCAAGAAAAGCAATGCCTCAAACTCACTTCTAAAAAAATTGCTCTACTGGTCTTTAACTAAATTGCTCCTACATAAATGATTTATATATTGATCCTATCTACTTTTTAATTTTACTCTTCTCATACTGAATGCTGTCTCTCTGCTGATATAAGGGTGAAAAAATCATCTGACCCACATTGATAACGAGTACCCCCAAAGCAAAGAGGAAATAACTGGATTGGGACAAGCTGCTAGTGACAAAAATGAGAGGGCAACAGAAGCTTGTTTCTTGCTGCTTTCTAAAAAAACCACAGATCATCCATACTTGAAGCCTAAAACATTAGGAAGTCTTTGGCCATCCAGGCTAAAGGTGCTGACATAAAACCCAGCCTCCTTTACTCTGCATTAAGTGGGGAGGATCACCAGTTGGGTGCTGTCTCAAAAGGCACTGTCTATCTGTCACTTTTGCCCAGTTTCAAAGGCTCAGTAACTATGGGAAGGCAAAAGAGTTATGCACCAACAGAAATGCGTTCCTGTTCCACCAGGATTCTGTGTAACACCAGCTATAAAAACTGGATCCTGAAACAGTCTTCAGCTAGGCTGAAAAAACCCCAGATGGCACAAAGTCAAGTCTTCAGTGCCCTAAAACCTTTTGAAACAATTTCTGGAGGGGAGGTAGGGAAGGAGGAGGACTTATCACAATGCTAACAAACGGATTCACAACCATGTTTAAGAAAAATGTTTCTTCCTCTACTCCCTAAGCCTTTCTAAAATAATCCAACTTGCCATATCAAGTAAATTCCAGGCCAGAGCTAAAATTTTGTCAAATAAATTTTAATAATGGAGATACAAATGTTTCAGTTAATTTTAACTTTATAAAAGAATTAGGGAAGAAAGGTTTTACCACTTACTTTGCTAAACTGCCAGTTTTCAGTAAGTCATATGATGTTCTCCACTAATTTTTGAACTAGAAAACTTCACTACTGTGCCATGTCATCCTTCACATCTCATAGAAGTCTTTTGAAAATCTACACCCAGAAGATGGGTTTGTATATTAATTCATTCTTAAAAACTCATCCTAATATTAGATTTAGATACCTTGAAAGCATTAGTTGCTTTCCATGCAGGTACAGTACTGTTCACTGAACTGTATGAACATGTAATTCCACCATCCTCTAGAAACAAAGTATCAATATTTATCTTCAGGCACTTTTCTGGGGTATTTTGGTATCCACATAAGGCTATGGGCAACTTCAGCTGTGGCATCCATTTAAGAACAGTAAGCTCATGGAAGTACAGGACCCTAAACAAGATGTAAATGTAGATGAGGTTCTATTAACTGAAACAGCTGCTGTTTTAAAGGTGTATGTAAGAGTCTACACTATGATTTTAGTATCAGTTTCCTATGAATGAAAGCACAGGATGTGATACATTTTGCTGACACAAACAAAAGACAGACTTCAGGAAGTGAACAGACAATTTGATCTCTGGTGATTTAAGTCAAGCTATCAAATGATCATATCTTAGTAACACCTAACAGCTGAACAGTAAGTGGTAGAGGCTATGACAGAAAAATAAATTGAATTTTTGAGCTTTGAAAGGAGACACAACTTTATGATATATAGCGTGACACTCTCTCATCTTAATGAAAAGTTGCCAAAATTCAAATTAGTCAGATATTGTGTTAAAACTTAAGAATAACGAATAAAACTAAGCCACTGGTGGCATGCAGTAGACTAAATTAGGTAGGGTACGCATACATGACACCAACCAAACAGAAGGCAGATTGCTGTGGGCCTCTACTGGCCTAAGGCATACACAGCAATCAAGACAAAGCTTGTGCTCAATAAATCTGATCAGATGAAGATACAGGTAAAACAAAAGCAAACAACTAACAATCAAAAATGCCTGGGACTTGCAAAAAGCATCACATCTTAAAGCCCTTGGAACAGATTCAATAATTGCCTACAAAAGATACCTGTCAGAATAATTATAGACAGAAGCCATAATTAGTACAATATTTCATAAAGGTGAACTCTTTAGCAAGTTTCTGCGTTGACATTTTTTGTAAGGTTGTACAATTACAAATATGGTTAAGATTTTAAGTACTTTTCTCCCACTCAACTCCTCATGAATTCAGCCTTGTGAAACAAGTTATCTTCTGAAAGTAAAAGACAAATACTGCCCTCCTGAACAGAAGGCAAAAAGCACTTAAGCATTAGAACTATGTACTAGGTTGCAATTTTCTATCTGCTTTTTCTTTCAATGTTGTGCTTGATTGAACAACATTGCAGGGTTAGGCTTTACTGCAGTTGATTTCTACAAACCCAGTGAAGTCACATGAGTTACAAAAAGGATTAATTTTTCTCATTATTTCCTGCAGAACCATACTTCATAAACTGTTCATAACTAAATATTTAAATAAACCATAAAGATGAATATGCCACAGACCACAAGAAATACAAAAAGAAGTAATGGACTTTCATGGATAGCAAGCTTTAGTCAGGCTTATAAAAAATCAACCCTAAACATTTATTTTATAACATAATAGCAACTTAGAGGTTAAATATAAGCATTAAAACATTAATCTATTCAGTATTTCAATTTCTGGAAAGCAGCACAGTCATCAGCTATACGTCAGTATGTATCACCAAAATAAATTTACTAAAAATCTGAGCATTGCTTATGTAGTAACTTCAATTTATTTCTTCTTAAAGCAACTGGTTTAACACCTGTTCTTTAACAAGTATATAGCTGTATCAGCTGTTTGACTAAATATAGTTAAATCAACAGCTGGAGACGCTTTTAATTAATCCCTTGGAGTTCTTACAGGATAACTATTTTAAGAAAACAACTCCAATACAGTAATACAGCTAGGCATTAAGCATGTTAATTCCACTATATTTAGGTCTTAAAAAATACTCAAGTCAAAAAAAATGTCTTCCAGAATAGGTACAGCCTAAAAAGCAATGAAACTATGTCATTAAATACTAGAAGCAGTCAGGTGGTTAGCAAATTTCTGCCTTGTTCTGTAATTTTCTTCACATGCTGCCCTTCTTCCCCAATAAATAACCTTAAGAAAACATTCCTGAGACTGTAAGGCAGTGGAAAGTGAGTCTATCTTTTCCTTGAGCCTAAAGAAAGGCTAAATTTGAATATAAATTTTGGTAATAATAGATGGAAAGAGCCAAGTCTGGTTCTGGTAAAAGAGAAATTATTTTCACGTCTTCTATGTGGTAATTTTTCTCCTCAATTATAATTTTCTATGTTTTAACCACACATAATTGCAGTATATCACTTCCTAGAATACAGACTTTAATCCTCATTTTTAACAGGAATCTGAGAGGGGAAAAACGTTATATACGACATTGAACTTCACAGACAGGCAGAAAAAGCCTGGTATTTCAAACAGAAGTTCACAGGGTTTCTGTAAAAGCATTTTAAACTCTGTGTAAGAGCAGTCCTAAATACTTTATGACCTTTTAACTATAATACCACTGAAACAACCTATTCTGACTTTGTGGCAGAACATTCTTGATTATCAGCATGATAAAGGTGTCAAATCTCACTAATTTTTTTCAAGAAAACTTTAAACAACTTCTACTACCACAAAGTAACATTGATTGCTTAATGAGAACAAATGTTCTTCTTACTAGTTCTAAAAATCCCACACTCTAACTTCCCAATTAATATCAAAACCCATATAGAGTAATTAACACAAGATACTGAGACAATGAAAATTAAAATATCATATAAATGTTTTCTTTAATTCAGAAGAACACCAAAATCATAACCTATGGGCATCTGTGCCTGCCAGTTAGAAGCCAACTCTAAAAATACAAAAGTATGCAGAAGCAACAGTTGGCAGTAACTCCACACAGTGCTTGTCAATCAAATTACTGGCAACCTGCAAGTCTATATGTAACATTTTATTCTGCTTATTAATTGTCTTACGTGTTTAAAAGTTAAGGCTGACATTTTTCATTTTTATCAAAACTGAACTATTAAGATTAAGCCATGCAACAAGCAAATAAAAAGCTTTGAGAAGGAAAGTAATGATTCTCATGTTTCTAATAATGCTATCCTAAATACAAATTACTTACACTATATTTGATTTTGAGCACTGCCAGACTCATTTATGTTTTTGCTTACTTGCATTTACATAAGAAGTAACTACAAGCAAAATCTGTGTGTTTTCAACTGAAGAAAAATCCCCTGAATAAATTCATTTCCACTTGTTCTATAGAATTCTGTACATTACCTCAAGAGGGTTCCTATTAAAACACCTGAAATCCATTTTCCTCACACAACTAGTTATATGGACATTATGGTCCAAATTAAAGAGGGTGCTCTTCCCCAACCCAAGTAGATGAAGACAACACCTCAAAATACAGACTTCTTTTAGGGAGCATGGAAAGAGTGAAACACTATCATAAATTATCTTAATTGCTAGTCATCTCCCTGCATTGTATCATAAAATGCAATTTTTAAATAATCCTTTTGTTTTACAGATTAACTCAGCTCCTTAGGATGTAGTACGGTACTGACCTAATGAATATATGCCTGTTTATTTGTATGTTTTAAAATTAGCTTTCTATCATGTATAATCTGGCACTGTGAAATCAAGTATTTGAATGGGATTCTCCCAATAAAAAGGAATATCTTATTGCAGTTGCTTAGGAAGAATAAGCTTGTATTTCCTCCATTCTCCCACCGCCCCAATATAAGCTGCAATGAAACAATTACATCAGGAGGAACAGGAAAGAGGTAAAAGAGAGCTCTGTTGGCTTCTAGGTCCTCTTAATTTCTCAATCAGTATTTGATCACATCAGCCCACCATCATCCAGGATAACAGCTATGATGCTACCAAATAACATAATTCTGCTCCTCAAGCTATTCTTACCTTGTTACAGGTAAAACCCAAGAATATCACCTACCCAAGTTGACCATGCCAGAAAAGCACAATTTGGCTTAAAGAAGTAATGCGAACAAGAAATATTCCAAAATTGGAACCGTAGGCAGAAATAAATTTCGGGGTCTTCCTCCTGTTTCATGATATGAAAACAATAGTGCTGGCCACTACTGTGAAATGCAGGATCCCTTCCTGACTTCAAGCTGGATCACACAGTAACATCTCTTTCTTTCAGTCACCGAAAGACTCTGTAGGCTACTTTACAGCCCAGTAATGAAAAGGAAATTTAAAATTCCTCCTTTCTGCCAATGGGAAAGTTTGTGAACTTTCCTCTACCATCTTTCATGCTGCTATGACTTCATGAGTTTTCTGTCAGCCTGCTCTTTCAGACTGTCAAAGTGCCTCTGACAAGAAGCCCTATGCCTCAATTCATTAATCTCTCTCTAAGGCAGTATCATCCATGAGCATGCAGAAGGCACACTCCCCCTCCAATTCTGCAGGACATTTACAAAATATCCAATTGTATACCTGAAGAACACTACCTACCACCAGGTGGAGTTTTCTTCAGCAATTTGAGTAGAGCACTCCAGGTAATTTTCTGCCCACCTATCCAAGCCTCCTATCTCCAGTTTGTACAGAGATCACATGAAACACCTTCCTAAAGTCAAGGTTAACAACATCCACAATTCTCTTCCCATCTACTGAGACACTCAGGTTATCACAGAGATCAATTAACTTACCCTTGATAAATTCTAGTCATGCTCTTGGCCTTCCTGTACCCGAACATGAGTTCCAGGAGGATCTGCTCCATCATCTTCCCAGAGATCGCAGTCAGGCTGACCTGCCTATAGATCCCAATACTTCTCATCCTCCTTGAAGAAGGCGCTGATGTTTGCTTTTTTTCCCTGCTTCATTTGAAATCTCTAAAGGCAATAACCTTTCAAAGATGAGCAAGGAAATAGCCTTGTAACGATAGCACCCAGCTCCTGTAGGATGCAGGGACATACCACACTCAGTCCCATAAATGTCTATACATCAAAATTGCTTAAGTGGTCCCCAGTTCCACCTGTACAGTGGATAATACTTCAGCCCTCCAATTCTGCCATTAAACTCAGGGACCCGGAAAGCCCAGGGACAGTCCTCACCACAAAAAGGCAAAAAAAGCCTTGAGTGTTGCTTGCATGTCCTTTTGTACCAGGTTATTTTGAAGCCTAAGTCTTTCCACCATGTTTGCCACCCACTTCAGTTTAGTACTGTCTACATATACCACACTTTCTTTCTACTGCTAATAATATAAATACTGAGTGACACAGGCTTTGTGAAAGACTGAATGACCACCTACTTTGAGAGTAAGCCATTAAAACAAGTAACACTAAGTCCAATTTTCTATTCATTTGTAACCATGAAATGAGGATTATACCTTAACCAAGTCTTTCGTTTGCTTATAAGATGACGTCAAACAGTGTCAATAATTCTAACACTTTCAGCAAGTTCTCTCAGATGAGCCCCTAGTTACCTAAAGGGGGTCTCCTATTATCAGTTGTGGAGATCCCCAAGGACCTTAATGTTGACCATTCAGAGAAGTCTGTTTTGTTTAAAGAGCAATCTTTGCCAGTCTTTTGAGATTCCCTAATAAGTATTTGCAGAAACTTACTGATAACTGCAGGATAACTGCAGCCGTGGTTATAGTGTATTATCAGGCATCAATGTGGCTTCCAGAGGACCAAGGTTGGGGATAATCAACTGTTCCTCAAAAATCATGAATGCTGATTAGAATCCTACAACAAAAATCCTGACACATCTACAGAAAATCATAGGCAATTGCTGCTTCCTGTGGAATCCTAATCACTATTCCATTCCAGCTCCCATAGTTCATTCTTCCACAACACACTGCAAATAGTCAACTGCAAATTCTGATCAGTTAACTTTAAAAAACTACCATTTCTAGAGCACAGGGCTTTAAAGATGCAATGATCCTGCAACACATAAATAACTGCATAGAGGGAATCTGTATCTGAAGAGGCTTTGTCCAGACTTCTCTATGTAGCTAATGCAAGAAAACTTAAATCACAAAAGCATTTGTCATTTGTGTTGATGCTTCAAGAAAGAGGCTGCTGTATGTTTTTCCCGATCAGCAGAACTCCTGCACTGCCCAATGATGCATATTTTTCCCTCCTCCCGCATTGTAACATTTAGTCATTATACTAAATGAGGAAGAAGAATTTATTAGATATTGGCTGAGAAGGGCTGAAGAAAGTATTTTCAGATGTTAGAAAATGCATAAACTATTAAGTCTCTATGTACTGTTTACATTACCCTGATTCATGTAAATTTAACTTTTTCCTCCTAGGAGGAAACCAATTTAGTTGTATTTACATAGAATACATCTACATTTTTCCTCTTCACACTGTATCCTCTTTAATAAAAATGTAGCTATGACAGAGATATTTAAAGATCAAAAACTGAGAAATATAAAAGCCCCCAGGTAGAGGGAACATATAAAGGCACAGCAAGATCTCAAGAGTTCTATTTGCATCTAATTTCTCACTAACCAAGAAGTCTGAAAGAAAGAGGTACCTTTAGAATGAACAGACTATGTCTAAATAGACTTTATTAATAACCAACACAAGATTATAACTTTTTTCAAGTTGACAAGCGCCAACTGGCACAGGATCTGAGAGGTTACATCTTTGGCAACAAGAAAATCAGCTTTTCAGATACAGATCAATTATCTAAATTCACTTCAAGCTAAGAAGGAACTGATAGCCATTCCTTGTTAATAAACTCAAGTCATGTGATAACTTCCATCCAGGTGTCAATGCAGCCTTCTCAGGAACATTGTTTTGAGTTTTCAAAAGCAGTCTGGAGAATTTTGATACATTTTTAAGCAATTATTCGTAGGCATTCCAGCCACCTCTGTGCTTCAACTCCATTTGGAAACAGAACAAAACTTAAATTTTCATTTAAAGAAATGCTTGTGGGTTTGATTTTCTTCTCTTTTTTTTTAGCAAATTGCAAATACTTCCGAACAAGTCAAATTCAGTTGCGCTTCATCATTTTCCCACCTTGTTTATATCACTTTTACATTAATTTCTACCATGTGGCATGTCTGGCACTAAATGGACAGAGTGAGAATAAAGCCCACAAAGTACAGCTTGAGAGAGAAAGCTCTGCGAGGAGCACAGCAGATGTAAGAGAAGAACCAACTGCATGAATTTCATGCTCAATGTGCAAGGCTTGACAGGCTTGTACTATTTTGACAGGCTTTTATCACTTTTTACATGCTGCTGAATCATGAGAAAAGCAAGCTCACAAAGACATTGATACTGCTCACAAAACTGCAGTGGAGTCTTGTTTCAGTTTTGTTTTTTTTAAGAAAGCTAAATTGAACTCGGAATATATTTCAAACAATGAAGAAAATCTAATACATCCATCTTTAAGGAGTCATGCATCAATGCATGCCTTATTTCTTTTAACACAGCAAATGCCAGCACAGCGTTCAACTGAAGATACCAAGACAGGGTTTTCTTCTCATTGTTATTGAGCATTACCTGTTCTAGTAAGACATTTCTCCTGTATACCTTTTAATTGAATATATATATTCTCAATATTTATTTGAATAGATATATATGCAAATATAAAGGTTTTATGTTAAATCCACTGCCTTCCTTAGGCAATCCAAGTGGACTTCTAAATGCTTAAGTATCTTCCCCTTGTTCTGTGGTTGGATACTGGAGGTTTCTTCACAGAGAAGAGCTTAATGACAAGTAAAAAGGTCAGCAAACAAAACAAGGATTAAGGGATAACCTCTTCTATCACATCACAGCCTACCACTGAAGTGAGATTTGAATAAACTGTTATGCAACTTACTCTGCCTATTTTCTGGAACACCTATTTTATCAATATTTGCACAGAAACATGTTCAGTCTCAGAACCCCATCTACTCCATCTCTTCAATTCCACCAATCTTCTTGGGTCTTGGTTTTAGAGATATGCTGTAATTTTGCCATGGCAGTACAGTTTTCATAAAATCTAGGCTTTCCTCTGAAAATGTCACAAAAATGGTATATATTCTCTTTACCATTATTATCTCCGATTGTCAAGAATTTTAAAATTCCTTCATGTTTCAAGATTTAGATGCACAGTGCAACATACCACCTCTTTGTTTTGCCATGATACTACAACTCAGTGTTGTTACAACTGGGATTTGATCACTCCCTCACAACCCTAAATTTAGTGTTTGGTATCTAGAGTCACACATTCTTTAGCCCAGCTGACAACTGTTGATTTTGTTCCATTTGGAAGCTTGCTGGGGCTCCTCTGTAGAAGAGGAGGGAAGCAGGAGAATTCATTCTATACTTTCAAGAAACTAAGATTTCTAAGAAATCTGAATATTTTTATTAATTTTTCAGTCTTTTCTCCACTGGTTGTAGGAAAGGTAGGTATAAAATGTTGGCTTCTCAGGAAATCACAGGAAAACGAAGATTAAGGTTTCCTTCAATAAACAGGAACACCAGAACCAACCACACACAATAGGATGTGCCAACTCTTTGCAGTCAACAGATAAGTGTCTCATCAACATAAATTTCAACATCTATTTATGTTTCAGCATAGCAGTTGAAATAGACTGCAATTATCAATTGTGCTTTGTTGAACTGTAGTATATTTATTGTTCCAAATTCAAAGTGACATGTTAGCTTGTATCAGTAACAAAATAATTCTGATGCAGAAATACCTCGGAATCTCTCTCTATGGGGCAGATATTTAAGACAGAGCTTTCAGACTCATAATTAGGATTCCAAACAATTGTGCTACTATAATAGTATATAATCTTATGTTGCAATATAACGTAGTTCAGCAAAGTTGGACTTACTTCAGCAACCTTTTCTTTTGTCCTCATTTTCATCAGATTTTTCACTATTCCAAACTCTAAGATGCTAGAGTAACCATATATTATTCTGCAGCTAATACCTTCGTACATCAATATTTAAAAGCACCTAGTTGATTGGTTATCTCCTGTCAGGAAAAATACACCAGATTTTCTGGCAACACCTACATATGCGAAAAAGCCCAATTTCCTTGGAGAATCAGATACACTTCACTGAAAGTTCTTTAGAATAAATTTGTAGTGGTGATCAAGCTTATTTTCAAATAAGTACCAACAAACAAACATGACTAGATTCTGTTATAACAGGGAAACAAATGTTGCAGTCATCTGTTTTGCTATTGCAACATGCATACTAAGAAAATAAGCAGTTGGAAAGAAGGCCATAGAAATGAGGGAGAGACTAGTGCTAAAATGAAGAGTCTTGAAAGTAGGCAAAGAGCAACTTTGTGCTTTCTTTTCTGTAATTCCTTCTCCTTACACAAGGAACAAAAAAACATTTTAAATTGCTTTTTTACAATGCCATTTCTTGCTTTCACAGTGCTACTAACAATACGGTGTTGACTTATTTCTCTATTTTTTTGAAACTCACTATCATTTTGGATTAAAGAACAATTCTCTCTAAACTGGTAAAAGAACAAAGATTATTTTGAAGTGATATTTCTCAGCATTCACAGAAGAAAACAAGTATAAATTATAGCTCATTCTACCATGCATCACTACTGGAAAGTAGAGAGCTATTTTAAAGACTTGAACAAAAGGGTATATTGATAATAACATCTAAAACCAATAATCAAGCCCCGTATCAAAAGCAAGAACAGATCTCTGGAATGAGGGAAATGGAGATCAAAACAACAATATGAAAAAAACCCACACTTGGAAACAGGAAGACTTCTAGTAGTTACAATTTAAAAGAGACCTGAAATCCCAGATTTTAATTCAAGCACCTTTTTTTTGAACAAATACTCTATACAGTCTACAAAAAAACTGAACACATGAGAAAAAAAATTAAACTTTCTCTTTATTTTTTCAAAGCAAAAAGAGAACACTGAGTAAACTGTAACGAGCTGGTAGTCCTATTATCCTGAAAAGAAAAATTAAACTACTTATACCAGTTTTTCTGCTATTAGTCATACAATGTGTCTTGAAAATGGTCTCATATATTTCCACTTAATCTCTCATCCAAGCTTATGTACCACCCTAGTAGCAATCAATTATCTAGACAGAGTATATTTATATTTCAAATGTATATAAATCTTTTTTCCTACAATATAACATAGATATCATTCACTGTTTTGAACAAAAATAAATGCATGCACAACAAGCTGAACATCTCACATTTTGCTCCTTTCTCACCTCTACTCAATTTCTATCCTATCTTCTTTTACTCAAAAAAGTTTAAAAATCACATGTTTTCTCTCCAGGGCAATGTACAGTCATTACATCTGTGATTTTCTCCGCAACACAAAGCAAGCTTTTAAGCTTACTCATGTTCACAATCAAAATATACACACGCAATTCCACATAGCTCCTATTATTTGCATTTAATATTGACAGAGATGCAAAGGAGTGAGCAGATTGAAGCCTGTAAACGAAAAGAGGCCAAGCCCCACAAGTTCAGAGGGACTTAGAAAAACAAACAGCACAGCAATACAGTAAAAGAATGCCTAGGAACTAGATACAGATTTGATACAGATTTCTGAAGAACTTGATGTGCAAGAAAAAGGGCTCCTTCAAACAAACTGTTCTTCGTTATAGTACTTTTTCATAGTTTCACTGTACTCTCAAGCCAAAGCTTTCCCATACCTTTCCAGGAAACTCTTAGGAGATCCAGTTGCTTCCTCTCTTGCCCATTAATACACACCAGCATGTTCAGATATAGACAAAGCACCACTACCATGCTGTGAACTTTTAACTCAAAAAGCTTCTTCTGTCCATAATTTATGAAGAGAGACCACAATGACTAGGGCTTTATGATGAAATCAGCACTTTGTGATATGGCAAATATGACTCCTTTTAAGAGAAAAGCAGAGTAGGAAAATACAGACTGAAAAGTAAATTCTTCCTTTCATATTTCTATTTATTTTTGCTCAAATTGTTTGAGGCAGACAGGATAAACAAAATGAAGTCTACTCTGGAAAGCAAAAGATGATGTATTAGTAGCCCAGCTATTCAGTGACATGTAAGTTTTAAATCTATTTAATTTGACTGACCCTTAAATCAGCTCAGTTGGTTGGAGAATGGTGCTGATAGCACCAAGGTTGTGGGTTCAATCCCCATACGTAATTGTCTTAAGTCACTAAAGAGTTAAACTTGATGATCCTTGTAGGTCTCTTTCAATTCAGAATATTCTGTGATCTGTGACTTCAGTAATGAAAAACTCTTGAATAATCACTGATACGGCTTTTTTTCCTCTTCAGGTAAATTACAGGGAGTTTAAAAGGACTGTGTTTTAAACAATCTATACTTTGAGTTCTCCTGAGGGATTTAAATTAGGGCTTTAATCACTGAGTCACATAACTATTACATGTTTGCTTGAGTGTTTTATTTTCAAAAACCCCAACACATCAACACCTTTCCTTGAGACTTCCAAAACTACTCAGTCCAAAGAGGCCAGAGATGAGCAAGTAAAATCTTTCCGTCCCCTCAAGAGAGTAAGACAGACATAACAATACAAATAGCAAATATTCCCAGACTCTTAGACAATGCTATTTTAATAACAGATATCATTTTCATCTTCAGCCATCTGAAATATTTACATGCATGACCAGATGACAAAATATGCAATTATTTCTTTTGACTATTCAATTTGTGAAGATAACTTGCCAAATTAGTTATACAACCTGTAATACTTGTCCGCTGGGAGTCATTAGAGCTTCCCCAACCAACATCACTGTTCCATCTGCTCAGTGATTTTCTGGTATGGATCAAAAGCAGTAACAACCCTTACTCTGTTCTCAAGTGTTTAAACTAAACTAACTCACTAATTTCCTCAGTTTCTCCAAAAAAGACATAGTTTCTTATAACATTACAACAATATATTACAAACATACATAAAAGCTTTGAAAAACAAGACATTAAATGATGTATTTCTAACATTAGACCTGAAATCCTAGACCAACCCAAGAGAATTTGCGTGTATTAGTATCTTTCCCTTCTTCACTCCTCCCACAGCAAAAACAAGCATACAGCTAAGGAGTGCCCTTTGCTCATTAGAAATTTTAACACATAGTTAAATACTTTGCAAACTAAATTTCAGTGCTGTAAAATGGATCATTCCATAAAACTTCCTATTGATAGCTTAATTTCAATTTTGCCAGTTAAAATATCTGTGCCTTTCATGTGTGTCTGTGTGTGTAGAAATTAAAATATTTTCATAAATTTCAAAAGCTTTACACCAAAATATCCTCAGCCACTTTCTGACAAGGGAATCCAACCACTGGTGCTTTTATTCTGAAGCTAGCAAATTACTCTCTCTACTTTTGAAAGTTGACCAAAACACTGTTTCCTAATAAGAAAAGCCAGCAACTAAGCTGCTAAATAAATACATGAAATTAAAATACCCAACCCAACTACCATGACTAGTATCCTCTTTAATGTTAGATGAGATTACCAAGCAAACTGATGCACACAGGAATCCACACATAGTATGACATATCAAGGTCTTCAACCAACATCCTCTGTAGTCTTTTTTAAGACCACATTCACATATTCACTATCTCAGGCCATCAACAATATTCCACAGTCTCCTCAGCAAGGCACAAAACATATCTGATGGATTTCTAATGTCACTGTGTTTTAGGGCACTGATCAACATAATAGCAATCAAACTAATAGCATGAATCTCTATTTCTGTTGTTGGCATATATCTTCTCCCTTACACTGTCCATCACAGTCAACACTATTTGCCTTAATTGGCCTTTCTAACAAACACTTTTCTTACTCCACCATAAAGGCATCACAAGATAAGGAAACAGCCTGTTTGGGGGAGAAAGAGGAACTGAGAGATCATTTCAATGGAAGGGAGACAGACATTTATAGAGGCTGGGTTAATATTCAGCAGATTTACCTCGCAGCAAAAGAAAATGAATGATTACAGGTCTGGGAAAAGGAGCATGTAATTTACTGGGTTTAACTTTGTGCCTCCCTTGCCTTTGCACACTTGTAACAGATAGAACAACAAATACATGGTGCAAACTGCTTCATAATGCAGACTTGATGTAGTCTCCAAAAATCAGCAGGTACACATGAATATTGGTGAACCTCCACCAAGACCTTTTTATTCCAATTTTCAAATTATGTACTGGCAAGGGCTGTGTGTTCACACTGAGATCTATTCTGCCAGGCTTGAGTACACTTAGCACCATTCAATCAAGGTAAGATTCACAATGCAGCTTCTCATTTCCAGTAACAATAAAGGAGGACTCAGAAGAAAATTAATTTGCAGAAAATCCACTTTGAATACACTTTTCTGTAAAAGATCTATGTGGAGGGACAGTGTCTTGGAAGACATCAAGAAACAGTTCCATTGCAGATAAATTCAGAGAAAACCAAACTCCACATTTGCCTACTGGATATTATGCTCAGAAAACAACCAAATGGCTGCCTTACAAGAAAGTTCATATGGTTTAATATGCACTCACTGAGATTTAGCAGTACCTACTTTATAAGAAAAAAACCAACCCAAACCAAACAAGAATCCAGGTCTCAATTGTGAACAATAACTCCACTGTTAGCTATGTATCAGCCACTTTCATGGCATCTACTAGGCTCTTTTACCAGATTCCCAATTACCTTCATCCTGCAGTTTATGGAACATCTTATTTAAAATTTATAATTTCAGGTGGATGGTTTAAGGTATCTGCAGTATAGCAATACCTGTACTTTTTGGCACAGTAACAACACATACTTAAACACATTTTCTTAGCTATTTTGTTTAAATTATTCTCAACTGATAAAGCTCAAAAGTATTCTGGATGCTTGTGGCTGTGGTTTGCAGAAAATACCCACTGGAGCAAAGCAATTTTAGGAGATGCACTGATTACACTACTGTGAATGTGTTTGAAAAAAAGAAAAGCAGCTGTGGTAGCAACTCCTGTTTCCATTCTCTGCTAACACAATTCCTTCTTTTCTCCTTTTATCAGTGACATTTGTCACTGAAAGATTGTGACCTTATCTCCACTGTAAAAATGGGGTAAATGCTACACCGAACACAACGAAAAATCTGAAAAAACTCACACTGCTTTTATAGTCCCTTTTCACATAAACCATGTATAGCTTTAAAGAGTGATAACGACTTAAATCACAGGGGACGTTTAAAGGCATAGAATACCGAAGTCTTCAGGCAAACACAAGAACAGCATTAGGTTTCAGACAGAAAACACTAGAACAATACTGAAAGTTATGACAATACTCTTAAAATACAGAATAAATTAATAAAGTGTACATGTCTTTTCTCAAAGTTTGAAGGAGGCCACTGAATTCCTGCTAGGGTCCTGGCTTTTGGTTCAAAGTTCAGTAATTGCAATTAATTTTCTGTGTTAATCCCAGGCCAAGGGCAGAAAAATCTAAATTCTTCATTGTGATTTATTATACTGGCAAATCTACTCCAACCATTTTCTTTGTGAACTACTTTCTAATTTCCTGCAATAGAATTAGTCAGTCTGTGACAGAATGTATTGCCACCAGGATCTAATTCATCCCAGTGCCTTTTATGAGTACTACATAATGTTGTGCAAACACTACTCTTGCACTAAGCATTTAGGTACAGGTTTTCCTATATAAGCATACAACTCCATCTAGAAGAGTTTCCCAATAGACATTTTGAACCCAAACAGAAACACATTAAGTTAATAAGTTTTTTACTAATACAGCAAAATACCTATTCAATACTTTGCAGATGAATTATATATTTTCCATAGTCCTCATAAATAAGACAACGATGTTTCATAGTTTCATCTTTAGCTTGTCATTGTTTTGCCGGAACTATTAGCTCCTGCCAAGTTACATGCATATCTTTAGTGTGAATGACCGATCAACTTCTGAACACTTATCATTTAGCCACGACTACAGGAAAGAAACAGATGATAGCTAACGCCAAAACAATAATTTTATCTAGAATGCCATTAATTAGCTTATCTCATTGACCACACCAAAGCTTTCTTTGAAGTGAAAAAGAGGTCCTCCTGAGGTGAAGTCTGGTCTGCTGCCCAGAAGGCGAAATGCTGTGCAGCCGGTGTGCACTGAGCCATGCTTAGAGTAAAATGATAAGCTGGCCGATTAACGCTTGGGTTAGCCCCAGAGCAGCGTCTGAGCCGCCTGACAGCCGCGAGGCGGTGACGGCTGAGTGGGATCTGCGCGCACCGGGGGTGCGGGCGCACGGCGGGGTCCCGCGGGTGACTCACGGCGTTCCCAGCCCGCCGCTACAGGCACCGCACCGCACCACTGGAGGCATCGCTAATCCGCTGCCTCCTAAGGCTCTCTCACGGCTTTAGTTCCACACTGAGGAACAGCTGTCGGTTTTATAAACTTCCTTACAGGTTCACAGGGTTTCCCAGGCTTATGAGGTGAACGGGGTTCGCGCCTCGGGTGCGAAGGGTAACGAGGTTAACGCTCCTTCTCTTCCTCCATGGCTCTTCCTCCGCCCGGCGCCGCAGCGGGCGCTGTCCGGGCTGTCACCGTCCGGCCCCGTGACCGGCACCTGTGGCGTGCCAGGTGTCGGGGGCCGGTGTCGCCGGGCACCGGCACCCACCGCCCCGTCGGGAGCGCAGCCCGGCCCCGCGGCGGGCGGGGGAGCGC
>VZTZ01045829.1:85938-106253 GCA_013400955.1 Drymodes brunneopygia | reverse complement strand
TGTATTCGGGCAACTCTCCAACAGGAGGGGCCACAGACATTCTTCCTTTTCACATCCCCACTGTCCAGTATGTACTTACACATATTAAAAAAGCCAATGAATACAACTCTCTACTGGGAATCCTGATAACCTCTACACAGACACAACAATACCCTGCCCTAACTGCTAAAAACCAGTGTTCTACCACTTGGCAAAACAATTTGCTCTGGCCAAGTATTTGATTTAATCCAGTAAATGGGTTATCAATATTAAAGTGTGATAACTATTTAAAAAAATATTTTAAAAGGTGAAAAAGTTAACATATGACTCATTCAAAAAATGGTAATTCTCATTAGAGCTGTGAGTCATTTTAGCAGGAGAATATTTGTCCCAGAAATAAATTCTTAACAATTGCAGATTGACAGGTTGCACAGTGGCATTAAAAATATCTGTATTTAACACAAGTGACAAGATAATTATCAAAGAGTAATACAAGCCAGGTAAGAAAAGGACAAAGCAAAAGAACTTTTGTGCCCTTATAAGCGTGAGCTGGTCTACTTTTTTTACTTGCTTCTTTTGTAAAGAAATACAATTTTAGACTTGGATTGTCAAAACTTTTTGATCAACTCCAGAAGAACTAAGTTTAGGCAGTGCAAGATAAAATGCTACTAAGAACTGAAAACTAAATAAAGGGAGAAAAAAATAAAAATAAAAATAATGAATAAATGATGACTTCAAATGATTCAAGTTAATGTCCTTTAAGAAGTGAGATTTTTTATGACACTTGCTAACAATTAGGGAAGGGTGATGAATAATGAGGTGTTAATGCCAATATATTCAAGGTCAGTCAAAGACAGCAGTGAACAATTTAGTGGAACTTCCCAACCCAGTTGAGAATCTGAGGAGCCAGGACAGTTCTGTTTTCAACATGAAATGCTGGGTAAAAATGCAGAGTTGACTAAATTGAGCCAGATTTCTGCTGGAAGTTGTACTGAGGACAGCTGTTACAAGCAAATGCTCAAACAAATAAACAAACACAAAACTGAAACATTTTTAAAAACACCACAGGGGCATCTAAGCAATCCATTTAAATGTATAGATGTACAAATGCAAAAAAAAACCCCCCAAAAATCCCAAAAACCTCTGTTAGAAACTTCAGTCATACTGAAATATGGAGCAGCTAGCAAAAATCCAACACAATTTGTTGTTTTCTAATAAAACAACAACAAACTAACATCAGTAGCATATTACAAATTTTTGCAGCTTTGCAGTATGAATAGAGACTGATGGTTGATTATATGGAAGAAAACTGACTAAACCACGAATTTTTGTGTATCAACCACTAGCACAGGTGTGATTTTGGAGGCAAAACCTTTGTCATGTTTCATCTGTCTCCTGTACTATAAGATCCTCTGAGGTGCATGTGGAAAAACATGATGATGGTTTGCAGAGGATCGTTCACAAACTAGGATCCTTTCTGATTTGGAATAAAACCTCAGAATGTCATGATTTTCTCTAAAAGCAGATTCAAAAGATAAAGAAAAATAAGAAGTTTATACAGTTTTCAGCATTCAATTTTAGCTGAGGAAAATTCAAGATGATAATTGAGCAAAGGGCCTCAGAAACTTACAGATAAAGCTTCTTAACCCTATCAAAAACAATAAAATAAATATTTCTTCTGATATCTCTTTTCATATTATCTTTCTAAAAATGCATATAGAATTTTAAGAAGTGTTCTTTAAAACGGATTGAGCCTTTGTTAGAAAACTGGGATGCAAACCATAAATTGTGCCCTCTGTAGTTTTACTGTCTCATTACTGAAAGTCAGTGCCAGCTCCTGCCATTTTCCTAGCAAATCGATTGGAGCTTTAGAAGAAAGGGGCCAATCAATATCTCACAAAAGAGTGCAGCCATTTCCATCCTGCTTTGCAGGAAGCACCCTGCAAAGCAGTGTAACAGTGAAGCCTCTTGCGCAGAGTTTGGTCAGACTCTGCAGTTTCTTCATTCTCTTTTCCCCGTTGATTTTCAGTTGCTCATTGTCTCTTACAAGCAAATTTCACAAATTTACCACAGCTTACTGCAGATCAAAAATACCTCCCACTGAACAAATCTTGGAATTTCATATACACTGTTTCTGCTGTGGTACCTAACTGCAGTACCTTTGCCATTTTGTGTTTAGGATAACTTGGAGAATCAAAGCACCTTCCTTTGCCTCCAATGACTTTCACAAGTCCTTTCACATGGAGTTTTTTTCTCTGGGTGACAGAAAGAAAAAGCATGTCCCTATCAGAAATCTGAATTCTGTGTAGCATGTAGAAACAACAGAGACAGACAGAATGAATGTACAGTGTTACAAGATTTGCAGCAGCATAATGAGAGCTTCTCCTCTTCAGAAAAATAGTATATTTTAGTTCTACTCAAAAGGAAAAATACCTAACACTAAAGAAACATATGTAAATAGCTATTGCCATCTGCAAACATATGAGTCCATGACTGTTCTACTCACTTGCCATTCTTGTTCTTCTTTTGGTGTCTGAGTCACCGTTGTTACTACACATGAAAAACAAAATAAAAGAAGAAAAACAGAAAGCACTTTAGCCAGTGAGGGTTATGTTGATTTATTTTTAGAAGTATCTTATTTGACTTTCATTAAAACCATTAAGTGCTTTTGTGTTCAGCAGAAGCCAGTGTGAATCTCTAAGAATCACTAGACTTGGAAAAAACAGCACACTTTCTTGTAGGTTTTGTGCCTTGTATTGATTTTTTCCCTAAGAATTGTATTTACTGAATAAAATTTCCAAGTACCTGGTATGTATGTCTTTTCACTACCATTAGCCTTGCATACCATTTATAACTAAGAAAAAATGTTAGATTCTTTATTGATTAGCACAAAAGAATCCTGTGTGTTCCTATCTATGCAACCTCGTGGTTTCCAAACATGATCTGTGAATTTGCAACTCTTCAACTTCCATCCCCTGCCACCATAAAGCAATCCTATTACATAGTAAATAAACAAATATATATATATATATATAAACAGTAATTAAACACTATTCATTCCTATGTACTTGCAAAGCCTGTTTGTGATTCTTAGACTGATTCTGTCCGATTGGTATTGTAAGAAAAACTGTTAACCAAAGAAATCTGATCAGGTGCTCAATGAAGGACAAACAATACAGACATGTCACTTTTATGTACCCATGTGTCAAAACAGAACTACAACAGCAATTATTGTTGAATCCAGCACAGTCTAGAACCATGAAGACAATAAAGGCATATGAAACCATGTTTGGGCCAGTTTTTTAGACCCACTAAAGAAAATGCAAAATCACTGCAGATTAAAGTTGCCTGCTTCTGGCAAATAAACACTTTAAACTTCACTCGGACTTACCTGTTTAATCTCAGGAGGTACATAGTAACCCATTCTGAAAATAATTTGTGTTTACTCAGATCCTGGAGAGCCCAGAACTCCTAAAGAGAAAGAAACACTTAATGGCAGGTAATCAGAATTATTTTCCTGTTAAGCAAAAACCAAAGTAAGCAACAAATACTGTGTTTTAACCCCAGCTGGCAACTAAGCCTCACATAACCATTTGCTCATGCTCCCCCTCCGTGGGGGTTAAAAGTAAGAAAACTCATGGGTTGAGATAAGAACAGTTTAATAATTGAAATAATTTAATATTAACAATAACAATTACAATAAGAATAACAATCAATGTTAATATCAAATGAAAATATCAAAAGGAGAGAGAAATAAAACCCGTCAGAAACAAGTGATGCAAATGAAAAAGCAATTGCTGACCAACTAACACCCAGCCAGCTCCCAAGCAGGGTTCCCCAGCAGCTCTGCCCGAGTTCATTTGCTGAGCATGACACCAAGTGCTGTGGGATATCCCTTTGGCCAGTGTGGGTCAGCTGTCCTGGCTCTGTCCCCTCCCATCTTTGTGTACCCCCAGCCTCCTTGCTGGCAGGGCACCACGAGGAGCTGAGGAGTCCTTGACTGAGTGTAAGCCCTGCTCAGCAACCACGAAACCATCAGTGTGTTATCAGCATTGTTCTCAATCTAAATCCAAAACACAGCACTGTACCAGCTACTAGGAAGAAAATTAACTCTATCCCAGCTGAAGCCAGGACAATGAACAATAAAAAGGATTTAAAAGGCAAACAAATGATGACCCTTCAAGGAATTTTCTCCCAAAACATTCTACTAGTATTTTTTCCTCTGTATTCAAATTATTTCTTTTTGCTATCATGATACATCCATATTAATCCATCTCAGTTATGACAGATTTTACCTAAACACCTCTAGCACTTCACCCCTCTTTTTCCTTGGCTTATTGTCTGACCTATTTAATTTTTAAGCTACATAACTACAGGTTCTACTCTCTTCTGAGACTTATACATGGGTCACATATATCCGTGGAGAATTTTTCCAACAAAAATTGTCCAATAAGCAAATTATATTGATAAAGAAAAGGTGGAGAAAAAGGGAAACTAAAGTCTACAAGGACAGAAGACTAAGAAGAACAGAGACAGTAGGAGAGGAGACAGAACTTGTAAAAGGCCAACAGCAAGAAATCAGAGCTTGGGGTTACTGCCTCCAGTGATGGACAGCAAGCACAAACCAGGTTTCCCTGGCTGATTATACTGAGCTAACAGCTGCTTCATATTCCTCAGCTGAAAGCAGCCAAAGCTCACAGACAAAAAATGAACTTCAGAGAAAGAACAGATTAGGAAGAAGTGGACATAGCTAAAAGGAGGTAAACAGCACATATTCAAGAAAAAAAAGTAAGGGAAATTAAAAGCAAGAAGAAAAAGTTTTGATCCCGTCTATGGTTTTTGGTTTTTTTTTTAAGGAATAAGAGTAAAAAATATTTGAAAACTATACTTGACCATAAAAATGAGCACAGAAATGACTAAGAGCTGGGAATCAGGCAGGTGGGTAACAGGCAAGTGTGAGAATCAAGAATTTGGTAAAAGATGTGCAGAGTTAGGCAGCTTTAGGAGGAATTTCAGAATGTTTCCACTTAATACTAAATATAAGGACTCCTGCATTGTTTCCAAAGGGTTCTGCAACCTCTAGGTCAATTTTGGTATGCACCTGAAAAAATCTTAAGCGATGTGCAAATCAATATGAGAACATATTTTGCTACTGACAAAGTACCGGTGTGTAACTAAACAGAGGTGAAATTACTTTAAAACTGAAATTCTTTAAAACAATTACAACTTTTTACCAACATAAAATTGTTCTTCCACATCAGTTTCGGAAGAGAATTTGTGAGCTAAATTATTTCATTGTGTGGAAAAAAAAAGATCAGGTTGTACCAAGTGAAGGCTGGAAATGACCCTTGGTGTAGCAGCAGGTCACAACTACACCAAAATTGCTGGCTCCTCAGCCAACACCTTCAAAGATGGGGAGATGGAGCTGCCACAGATGGAAAAATCCCTTGAGTTCTACGACAAATATACCTTCTCTTACAAACACACCCATCCTCTTATCATCCCCCTGTGCAAATTATTAATTCCAAAGCTACAAAACTCATGGTTTTTTTGTTGCTTGCCTCAAGAGTATCTCAACTTTTAAACTCTTAATGGCTTCAAGTTCATAGAAAAGGTCAGGATAAACCTCTTACTTAACAGAAGAAAACAAGGAAAACCAGAAAATTTGGTCAAAACCACTTAATTATAATTGTAAAGGGAACCATCAACTCCTCATTTGCATTCTGTGTTTCACATAGTCATCCTGCTGCCTAAAACAACCCCCTAAGTCCACCTGCTCATGTTTTAAATTGGCTTCAAAGACAAACAGACATAAGTCAGATGTTTGGGGAAAACAATGAAGGTTCCCAGGCAAAATGAACATTGTTCATGACATGGAAAAGGCACTCTATTAAAAAATAAAAGAAAAAAAATTATTTTGGCTCTTGCAAAAACGCTATTTCCTTTCCAGATCAGGCTTCTTTTCAGAACCAGATCACAAGCTTCCAGACTTTCCCCTTTGCTTTTTTATCCAATTATGAATTGCCTAGCATCTCAGTCCAGTTCAAATATTTCTGCTATATTTCCACTTTCAAAGATTGTACTACATCCAGGTAAAAAATTTTAAATACTCTTCTTTCTTTTATATATGGTTATACTTGGTCCTGAACAATAAGTTTAGGCTAAGTTAGCAGCAACACAGGATGAGATAGCAGGCTGAGCAGGACACAATAGCAAAATGTGTTCTTATGCTTTAAGTTACATTTAAAACCAATCTTGTGCTCAAGGAAGGGCAGAGGCCACTTTGGGCAAAGAGTTCTAGCAGGAGTTTATTTTGAGATGGGATCTCACTTATCATTAAATACCGAGATAAACAAATAGGCCTGAGAGCAGAGGTTTAGGCCACCTGGTAAACCCATGTCAGGAATAGTTTGGTTGACCTGAGGCTGAAATTTTCCTCATGAGCCTTGTTCAATTTCACTTTTTGGACAAAAGATATTCTTGAACAAAACAACAAAAAAAAGGGAGGGGAGGGGGAAGAAAGTTCTTTGTAGCAAACCCACATTAAGTGTGAAGAAAAATCATATTCCCACTTGTGTATGAGTATTTATGACTATTCATATTGGACCTGTACAAAAGGCTGAAAATCTGACTTCAGCATTCTTCATTAATAGACCTTTCATTAGAACTTTACATTAACATAGCCATCATTACCAGACATAGGCTTAACAAGGAGGGGTAGCCTGACACAGGTGTATTAGTCCCTCTGTCCCTTAATAATGACACAATAACACACTTCCCAGATGAATCATGGCTTGCCATAGCCTCTACCAGGCTTACGTCCAACTTGATTTACTCTTTTTATATTAAAAATTTCTATGATTGGGTTCTTGTATTTATACCTCAGGAATATGGAGCTCCTTCAACTGGTCTGCAGTAATTTCACTCAGCTCTCGGAATGTCATTGTAAAATCAGCCTTTGTATCTTCCATAATCTAGTGAAAAAAGATACTTCTGTGAGTGCTTTTCAAGTATGGGGCATCAGTTCAGACTTTTGCCAATAAAATTAGCAAAGTAAACTCACTTTTAAGAGGAAAGCAATCAAATAGTTATCATTCTCATTCTCCCCAAGAAGACCCAATTTTGTTTTGAATAGTTCTGTGAAACTGAAGATAGCAACAAAGTAAGGAAAGTGAACATTGTATATTTTACAGTATTCTGACTAGAAAGTTTCAGTTCTGAAAGTGCATACCGGCTGTAATAGTGCTCACCATACCCCTCCAAAATCTGGGAAGCTCTGCAAAAACAAAAGAAATGTCAAGTTCTAAGGCACTAAAATGCTGCTGCAGGTATAATCCTGCTGTAGACTAAACAATGAAAACTTCTGCCAGCTAACTCAGAAACACTGATTTTCTGAATCATCTGAGATCTGTTCTTCATAAGAAAGAAGAATAAAATTCTTTATTCATAAGAATAAAGAAGAATCTTTACAAGAGGCTATTAAAATACTACTTCATTACTTCAGAAGGATGCATGGTCTTCATAACTCAGTGTCTTACAGAACAAGCCAGACAAACTTAGAATAGAAAACTACAAGTGAAGGTCCTACCTCAGTGAAAGGAGAACGGATCACACATCTAATACCTCCCTGTGGTCCTATTTTATTATTATTTATGACCAACAAAAACTTTTCTCCCCACCCTCCAATCTTATTCTGGCCAATAATTAATCTAAAATCAATTTTCAGTTAAAAAACATATTTTAAAAGCTAATTCCTTTCTTTCCTAAGCATACGGTGATTACAGGGTCTCCCATCTCACTAGTTCTTTTAAGCATTAAGATATTTTAAGGATTACTTACAGCTGCTTTTGCCTGGGATCCAATAAAGGTTTTAGAGCTTGTAGCAGCTTGCTCAGATTAAACAACCCAACGCTTGCCTGATTTCCTATTTTATACCTCCTTTCATCATCAGATGTGTTTGGAACAAAATCTGTTTCAAACAAAACATTACTTTTCCATAACAGAGTAATCACAATAAACAATCCATGTTAAAATATTGAAGTACATTCATTTTTATACTTAAACAGCAAACTTACAGAAGACCTAAAGCTGCTAAACATTTTAAATTAGGTCACAAGAATATTTATTTGAAGTGAATTAACTCAAGATCGATTATTTGCAAATCTAAGGAATACATCCTTCACAAAGAAGTTCCCATGTGCCACAAGTGACATTCTCCTACCTGAAGATACAAGATAAATTCAGATGGTTATGGAGAAAAATCAATTTTTGCATTAAAAATACTGTATTTTATACTTAAACCCAATATTTTTACTACTTCCAGTGCTACTCTTTAGCATGTAGTTTAAGCAAACAAATGTCCAACTAGATTCAGGATTTAAGTATTTATGGAGAAGACACACATATAGTAAACATGTATTTAACAGGCCACCGAGGCAAGATTTGTTTCAATTGTACAAGCAAGCTTTGTATTCACATAAAAATTAGGCCTAATGTGTTCCAGTATGCAAATCCATTATCTGGGAGATAATAAATACCTGTCAGGCAGTAAAATGCATGCCTATCTTCAGCAGCAGTCTCTGAGGGGATCAGTGGGAATCCCCAGCTCAGAACAAATGCAGATAAGCTGATCAATGCACACAGCACTGCCCAAGTCCTCAGAGGACACTGACAGCAAATGGAGCATTAAGAGGAGACTCTTAACTCATCTGTCAGATCTGATGAGTGGTTCAAATCTGAATTTCCACTCCAACACCTTTCACCTGGCTCTAGGGTGCACTCTGTGGCTGGGACAGAGTCAGTTCTCTTCACAGCAGCCTGTCCAGCACCATGTGTTGTACTTGTGACTATAATAGTGCTGATAACAGAGCATGTTCTACACTCAGCTCAGCAGGGCTGGCCCAGCATCAAAGCCATCTCCCTTCTCACCCTGCAGCCCCAGAAAATGAGGCTGGGGTGGGCAAGAGGCTACAGGGAATGCAGCTGGGACAGCTGAGCCCAGCTGACCAAAGGGACACCTCTAACATCATGATCAGCAATAAAATCTGGGGATAGTTTTACCAAGGCAGCTGTTGCCTGGGGACTGACTCAGCATCAGTCTGGTGGTGAGACATGGTGAATGATTGTCTGCATCCCTTGCTGGTCACCCCTGCCCTTTTTTTCCCCTTGTTATTCACATGTCTTTATCTTGACCCATAAGCTTTTTCTCGCCTTGCTTTTCCAGTTCTCTCCCTCAGCCCACAGCAGGGAGGAATGAACAAGTGGCTTGAGGGTCACTAATTGCCAGCTGGGGTCAACCCACCCTATAGTGAAAGATCTAAAAGCAGAAAAGCCCCATTTTGTTCAATTCTATAGAAACACTATGACACTTATTCTCATGAGTTTTACTTAATTTGAGGCTGCAGGCATGAAAACACATAACAAGATAACCACTGCTGATTCTAAAGTTTATTCAGTTGCTATAAACAATATTCTAATAATACACATTTAGGTACATCCTGAATCTGTACCAATCAATCCCAGACTGACTGAGTTCAGACTTTCAAAGAAAAGTTGCCATGACTGTGTAGGTTTGATTTCTTTTCTTCCAACATATAATTAGCTGCTGTGACTATACAGCCGAAGCTTGATGCATGCAAAGTTACTATGTTCTGCTTTTGGCTGCTTCCAGAAATACACAATTTTTAGTTTTCTAGGCTTCTGTTGTAGCATCTATTGAATTGATGGTGTTCAAGTGGAAAGTCTTGTGGAAATGCGTTTAACAGTAATATTTGTTTAACAAGGTTTTTAGTCCTTGAATGCAACCTATATAGTGTATCATAAAACTGGTCACTGATGCATCTTTTTCCCTAAAGCTCCTCAAACAGTACACATAGGTTTTTCTGACAATAATGAAAGGAGTTTTCATGCAATGGAAACTATAGAATTTAATATACAAATATTATTTTAAGTAAAGAAAAAAAAGAAAAGTAAGAACAGGTGCTACACTCACTTGGGTCATAGGAGTCCATAAATCCAAATGGACCATAATCTATTGTTATGGATAATAAACTGAAGTTATCTGTATTGCACACACCTACAATTAAACAGAAAGGAGAAACAAAAGTTAAAATTCCACCTGAACTCCAGCCTCTAGGCAATTTGCTGTGAAATAGGACCACTGAATTTAGAGAGCTCTCAGGAATCAGATTCTGGAAAATGTGCCCATTCCTCTGCCCCTGCCTGTGCCCCACAGGACACTGAGGCTCCTGCTCCTGCCTCTGTTTTGGGGTTAATCCCACAAATCTGTGGCAAAGCCAGACAGCTCTGCCTCCTGTGCTCTGTAAAAGGCCAGGGCTTTACGTGGATGCATCAAATTCAGAGCAGTCAAATTTATACATGGCATCAGTACACTGCTTTGCACACTGCACTGTTGCAACAGCTCTGAGCTTTCTTGCTCCCCTATTCTCGTCCTGTCACAGCTGTGCTCCGAGAGATCAGACAGGGTAACTCTGTTACAAAAGCCCCCTGTATGACAGATTAACCTGTAGGAGAAGACAGCAGCAGAACTGAAGACCAAGGTGACAAATAAAAGCCATTTTTAAGTACATTACTGTAACCTGTCCCTCCCCTAAAGCCAATGCCATCTAGCACCTTACCATGTGCAAACCCCACTGACATCCACAAGGCAATCAGATTTGCAGTCTCTGACACGACTGTAGAGAAAAATTCCTAAAATCAAATACATCTTTTACTTCAAGTTCTCTGTATCAAAAATATTGAAATACATAAGCATTTTATTCACTTTAGAAATATGTGACACATTGTATTTTTCAAATTTATGTATCTGTCTGTCAGAACTTGTCATTCCCATTCTAAATTACATGAGTGCATAATAACCTTATCCAGCAAAGACCATAGTTAAATAAGTATACACAGATGCCCTGAAAGAAATTAAGAACTAAAAAAAAAAAAAAAAGACACTATATATACTAGGGTATATACTAGAATATACTATATATGCACTACATTTACATTAGCAAAAGCACAGTTCATCACTTCATGACCACTGTTCACTGAAAATCTGAGCAGTAAGAGAACAAAAAAAACCAGGGAATGGAAGCTTCACAATAAACATTTCTATAATGAAAACGGGTGAAAAATGTTCATACTTGACTTTGAGGAAGCAAAAAAACCAAGAAGCAGATTTTTACTGCAGAGAATTAACAAACTTTTGCTAATAAAACCTGGAAGCTTACTTCAAATTCTAAAATCTTGTAAAACTTGAAATTGTGAAGACCTTCCCATAATTTTTGATCACATGCTTGTAGAAAATAAAAATGACTCTTAAAAAAGACTTACCAGATATCTATTTGAATCATTCATCACTATTGATGGAAAATGTTCCTGGATGATAAAGTCTAGCAATCTTCTGCAACAGCAGAAACAGAATTCTTTAAACCAAACTGATCCTTTAGAACTGATCATTAAATAATCTTGTTTTCAAACAGCAAAATACTGATCTACAGCTTGCCACATATAGTTATTAAAAAATTCACTCTATTTATTCCAATGAATATTAGATTAACCTCTTCCAAATGCTTAGAGATAAAACCTAAGGTTGTAATCATAAATACAACTGGAGACTGCCACAAAGAGTTAAAATTATTCCCACATTAAACCTCCAGAGCACACCAGGACCTGGTTTTGTATGCATCGATATCCATTTTTTAGGAAAAAAGAGAGTTTGCATTTCCAAAAAAACAGTATAAGATTACAAGGAATAATCATTCTATATCAGAATTCTCACAGAGAAAATGTTATGGCTGAATTCTTACAAAGTAGGGCTACTTCCACAGTAACTGGCCATTCCCAAAACAGTGCTCCATATTCCTATAAGACAGGCTTGGGGAAATGCTATATTGCATTAAAATTTACAGGACCTGTCACAGAAAACTGAGAAATGTAGGGACTTACACTTTCAGCTTCCAAAACAAACAACTCCTCCCTAGAGCTTAGTTACCAGAACTATTTAGGTATAAAACTTCCCTCATTTTGTAAGATCCAGGCCTTTAGAAACATCTCAGGGGTTTTACCCTTGTGAGGTAAGATCTTTGGTATGCTTGCATAAAAATAGCAGGTTACTTTTCTAAATCATGTAATCTTACTAGCTAAATAATTTATGTCTAAATTCCAGTTGTATACATGAATCCTAATGTAATTTGGTTTGGTAGTTACTGTGAAGATTAAATTCAAACCTTAGTAAGTCCAGTTCCCCAGAGTGAGCTAAGATTTCCAAGGATCCTATACGAAACCATGATTTGGCAAGTCGTAGCACTATTGCACCTTAAATATAGAGACAAGTGTGTTTTAATGTAAACAGAGTATCAGCAAAACAAAACAGTTTCATAGCAAAAGCCACCATGTGTTGTTTCTATAGACACAGAGTTTATATATGCACAGTTAAACTGATATTTTTGTAAGTATGCCTAACACATAACAGATGAATATGTATAATATTATTGTACTACACATGCATTTTAATGATAAAACTTGATTTGCTATACCAGCAACCACAGGAAAAATTCTGTTAGTGCATTAATACCAGAATCACTCCAGAAATGTTAGCCTCAAAGAAAGAACACAAACAGATTTTCCCCCATGCTGTGCCATCTCACTCTTTTTCAGAGCAGGTGTAGGTGATGTAGCAATGACATGGCCACAATTGCATTCCACCTATCCTGGTATTACTATCAAAAAAATGGAAATTTTCCCTAGTTTTCAACTTCTGTAATGGGAAGTGAAAATCAAATTTATATTCTGGCAATATGTATGCCACAATTTTATAGAAGACCTGTTAAGAGGGCTTCATTTCTTCAACCAAGATATGTTTCACATTGATTTTCTCAGGAGAGATTTTATCTCTTAATAAATGAAATTAAGCCAATTTATTATTTTTTATTACACATTTTTTCATGGAGAATTAAGTTACAAGGTTGTAACTTATTATTTTAAAATATGTTCATTACCTCTTTCTTTCTTAATATTTCCATTGTAAAACTGGTCTCTCCACACTTCATCATCACTTACAACTAAGCTGTAGCAAACAAGAAATGAACATTAAAAGTTATCTCAAGAAAAATAATTCATAATGAAGATCAAAGTAATATTTTATATAAATTCATTTTCTTCATAAAAAGACAGATCTTTTTGGTGGCATAGCTTTGTATTTACAAATGACACAGGCAAAGAAGATGCTGAGGCTTACCAAAGTTCATGACCAAGATGCATTTATTTTGTATTTAATACAATGTTGTCCAGTTTCATTGCTCTCACTGTTCTTGGGGAGACAGCTGCTCTCAAAAAGAGTAGTGCATTAACTTGGAACCTCAGTGACAGATTAGTGTGATTGTAACATTAACTAAGTCACGATTTCCTTGGGGGCACGTGGAAATTAGAAATTTTGAGGAGAGAGAAATTAGAAACCAAATTGTTGCATCAGATGAAGGTTGCCCTTTACATGAGCCAAAATTGTCTCAGAAACTTAGGGGACAGATCTGGGACCCTTTGCAATCACTGCTACTGGTACTTGGATTTTTAAAACCAATCTCTTCCTTTCAATTGCCTTAAAATTCTGCACATCCTATAAATTTTTGTGTTTATCCAAATATTGAGGTTTGTGAGAGTTCAGTACAACTTGCTTTAGAATATTTCACAACTTATATTAATTTTATTAAATAAAATATGTAATTTCATTGTATTTTCTGTTCTTTCAGGAAAAATCAATCCTCACAAGCACACAGGCCTCACAAACAAGGGCATCATGTTCCTCCAAGGTTAACAAGTAGGAAGTTTTCTCTCCAAAGCCAACTGACAATCCAGTTTGGTGCCATACTCTGAAAGAGATCTTACCCCCTCAAAAGGCACAGAAGACTCCTTGTTCAAGAGTCTAGCAGGAGCATAATTTAGCTCATTTTGTATAATGATTCTCCATCTTTGCTTGTTGATAACTGGAAAATATTATTCTATTCAGGAGAGACATGGACCTATTGGAGTGAGTCCAGAGGAGGGCCGCAAAAATGGCCAGAGAGCTGGAGCACCCCTCCAATGAGGACAGACTGAGAGAGTTGGGGCTGCCCATGGGGAGTATGGGGAGACCTGTAGCACCTTCCAGTCCCCAAAGGAGGCTACAAGAGAGCTGGACAGGTGCTCTTTACCAGGGTCTCTAGCAATAGGACAGGGGAGAATGGTTGTACATAGAAAGAGGACAGGTTTAGATTAGTTATTAGGAAGAGGTTTTTTATTCAAAGGGTGGTGAGACACTGAACAGGTTGCTCAGAAAGGTGGTGGATGTCCCATCCATGGAAATATTCAAGGTCCGGTTGGAGGGGGCTTTGAACAACCTGATCTAGTGAAGATGTCCCTGTTCATTGAGGAGGAGGTTGGACTAGACCAGTAAAAGTCTCTTCCAACCCAAATTATGATTCCATGATTCAAAATACAGTTGGGAGCCAGGCTATTTGATATTTAATGCAGTTGCTTATATCTGCTACCTATTAGGTAGTTGAAGAAAGCAGAGAAGACAAAACCAAACTTTTCTTTGAGGTATACAGCAAAGAACAAGACACAAACCTAATATTCCATTCATAAATATGACTGAAGACAGTGTTAATTCCCAAGAGTTAAATTTTGGAAGTACGCTAGATTCTGGTTTTACATACTTGAGCATTGAAATTTTAAAAAGAATTCAGTTGAACCAAAAATGTGGGGTATGCATATAAACATAAATATGTACAAAAAGGTCATGAAAAGGAATAGCATGAAGTCCTACACAGTGCAGTTGCTTGCAACAGTAACTGTGGGTTAGAAACTAAATGATTGTTATTATACTCAGTATTTTTGAAGATACCTAGTAGCTATTCATGCTGAATGTTCTGTTAACTGCAAAGAAAAGGCAGTGAATTCTTTCAGGAGGGGAAAAATATAGAGAAATCAATCTGTTCCTTTTACTGGAGCTATACTGATACAAGTAGAATTAGGTTTTTGGGTTTTTTTTTTAATACTCATTTGAAACCCATTGGTATGTCTGTAGGACTAAGTACAAAAAGTGCTGATATAAATGAGATCCTTCAAGAGAAAACAAAAAAAATTAGAAACAGGGAATGAACCTCAGACACTAACAAAATACTGTGTGGAGCAGAGCACTAGGGGACAGAAGGTACAAAAGTTGTGCTACTAAACTTTACTGTTTTGAACAGACCTCTGCCAGAAAGGTTGTTTCCTTTTAACTATGTAACTCTTAGCAGGCTCTCTGCAAAATTCCAACAGAATACCAGCACTTCTTGTATTGCTGACAGAAAATCCATGAGGGCATCAACATTTAGTTCGTACAGACGTGCAACACTTGAGAGCTGGCCAGGTAGCTGAGCAGCCACATAAACATAATTCCCACCAGAAGAGTAGCTCTCCAATGGTCCTTGTAGTTGGTAAGTACCATTACTGGAGAGCAGCAGCTGACCAGCTGTACACTCACCCACAGGAAATGGAGCACTGAAATTGCTCTTACACCAAAGAAGCTGGAACAGCACTCACAGAAGGATGGATGGATGGATGGATGGATGGATGGATGGATGGATGGATGGACGGATGGATGGATGGGTGGATGGACGATATTCCTCCCTACCTGGCTCTCACTTAAGGGCTTGACTTTACCCTGCTGCTCTGCATGAACATCAAGCCCTGTGCAACTAAAGGCCACTTGGAAAACTGTGCATATTGGCTCACTTTTTTGACTTTATGTGTAACACTGCTCACTGGTAGCCCCACTATGTGACTAAAATGGTTCTGTATGAAGTATTCTGTATCTGGCAGTACAGTCATAAACTGTAGCACCCCATTGGGAACACAGTACTTAAAATTAATAGAGCAAACCAACCTGCTGGGTGCTCTGGGATAAGCCATAAGGTTTTTCCTCCCACTTCTGCCAAGACTTGACAAGACCTCCGTTAAGTGCATCCCACCAGCCTCAGTACAACAGCTCCCCATCGGGAAGAATATGGCTGTCAGCTGGGGTTTTTCCAAATTAAGTCTTGCAAACAGTCTGCAGAGCTTGTACAACAGTTATGAGAGCCAGGCATTTAACCAATCTGCCAGCAGAGAACTAAAGCACACTGTGTGCTCAGTAGAATTCGTGCATAGTAAAGGGGTAATTTCATACTGGTTTTGCACTGAACAATTTGTTGAGACGACAGCAAAGAGAGGGTCTAACCTGCCAAATGATTTCCTGCTGATATTCAGACAGACTTCAAGTTCTGCATTAACAGCCAACAGCAGAGTCTCAAGATGAAGTCAGTGAATAAACTATCAAAAGTGTCATTTACAAACACTGCACTTCAACAGAGCAAATGAGTTAGAACTAATGCTAAAGAGATTTGCAGACACTTTGCAAATACAGACACCTAGCCATGTGGCAGCTGAGTACAGACAGGCCTTTTCTGCAGAACATTTTCTTGCTTTGAAGCCTGAAACACTGCAGTACAGACTTGAGACTACTTGGAACACAAAACGAACTTGGCATTTTAAACATGATCATCTGAAAATGTTCAGTTACTTGATTCTGAGAAAATCATCCAAATGAATGAATGTGTTAGTCTCCTTTGGTTCAGACAGAATTAATTTTAAATTATTTTTTTAAGAATCTCTTTCTGCTCAAGGGATGTTTGCATAGATGAAGAATTGAGAGCAATTGCCTACATTCAGTTCTACCTCCAATATTAATGTTTGTTCATATGACAGAAAATTTTTCCCAACAATCTTAAAAATGACAGTACAAAAATAGCCACTTTCAACATTTTCCTGGTTGGTCAGATTCTAAAATTTAGATGAACTTTATAGAAATTAGTCAGTTAAGTTGGATTTCTAGAATCCAACCAACTATGTGGTAGCAATTAATTGATGGAGCTTATTACTATTGGAAAGTTTTATCCAAAAATCTAAGGAAGGATATATTTTGTTCTGATTGCATACATATGAAGAGATCTATCACCTTGGAAACTAACTTTCCTGCCTTATTGTTATTCAGTGAAACTCAGTGACAAAATTACCTGTAAATTAGGATACTGTGAAGGAAGTAAAGAAAAATACCTTGCAGCTCTGCTTGTAGGAATTCCAAGATAGTGCATGGCCTCACTACACAAAAACTCTCGAACAGAAGAGCGCAGCACAGCTCTTCCATCGCCATTCCTATGGAGAACAGAGAAATAAGGAATAGGTCATAAAATCAAGGCAAATTTCAAAAAGAAAACATGCAGTTTGACAGCATACAGAATAACTGCAACTTACCTGGAGTATGGGGTCTTTCCTGACCCTTTTAGCTGCAGTTCCCACCTCTCACCATGCCTGCAAAAATACCATTGACATTTCTAACAGTAGACCTCAGGTTACCCGTGAATCAGCTAAATTGAACAGAGTTCAATCAGACACTTAAAAAGAAGTCACACCTGTTTGTATATACTCCGATCAAGTGGGCTCTTCCATCCCCCAGCTGACCTGCCCAGCTACCAAACTGACAAAAATTAAAATCAAGTTATTGTCCTCTATCATTTATAGAAGTTATACTTGAGACAATACAGATTATTTCTAGGTCTTCACAAAAGACACATTTGCTCACATTAAAATGTTGATCCCTAAAGCTGTATTTTCACAGTCACACCAAAAATGAATCAGAAAACCACAGGAAAAGAGTAACACCAGTAATCCTCTTTTTATTTTACCTTCCAGCTATGACGTACAGCTACAGACCTGTCTTTTTTTGTATAATGAGTCTTTAAAGCCACATGGCTTGTTTTGGTTTTTTTAATTGAAAATAACAAATCAAATTCTACCATTCTTCTCCATGAATAATCACAGCCATTTCAATGAAACCTAACTCTTAGTAATCATGATATTGCAGTGAAGCTCTGTCCTTCTTCACTCCTCTGAGCTATTAGTATCTATCACGAATCAGAGCTAGCCAGGCTGCTGGGGTGCTAAGCGGACTTGGCAGCTAATGAAAGTTAAAAAGATAATTTGCTTCAGGCATAAACAAAAGCAGAGAAAGTAAACAGGATACTGTGGAAAGATATTATAGTTCTTTTCCACCTGCAACCCCTTATGAAGAGCAAGTCTGCAATCAAAATGTTAGTAAGTGTTCATGTACTCACAGGCATATACTCATGTACTTACAGGTACTATCAAGGTGTAATTCACAAGAAAAGACCCAAACAATTCCACCTGGAAGAACGAGTACCATACTTACCTGGTGACCCCCATACCTATGGGCCAGTGGAACAGACCCAAATATCACTTTTCCACCACTGATGAACTCCAGAAAATCAGGCGATCCTGTGACAGATACATCAAGATCCAAAATATTTTCAAGAACATCCTGGAGAAAAAAAAATAATACTTGAACATGATCAAATTTTCAGTGGTAATGAACATGTTTTCTCTGCAGATTTCATTATTAAATGACATCTCACAATATGTTTTTAATGCTCTGTTTGTTTAAAGTACATATTGAGAACATGTTTCACAATAAATAGCATAAGAATATTAAAATATTATTTAGTACATGTATTAATAATTTCTACTAATTGGAGAGGAATAAAAAACAATAGCCAACCTTTGAAACAGCTACAAGACGAACTCTAGATTTAAAAGGTGTAGGATAGACAACTGAAAAAATGCAGTTTCTGACACTACGGACATAATTTTCTTGGATCACATCAAGTGGAAAAGGATCTGTAAACATGAAACAAACAAAAAATGTCCTATAAAAAACAATTGATCATATTATTCTTAACATGTTTCCTCTTAAATCCATCCAAAATGCTTTAAAAACAATTAAAACCTGAAACATTACAACTTTACCAATGTGTATTAAGCCTTCATGAAAAGCAAGTACAAAATAAATTTAGGATTTTATTGTTTGGAATTTCTGAAAAGGACTGAATTATGCAGCTAAAGAATCTACCAGGGCATTCTAATTTTAAGATCTAAACCATATCTAAGCAGAGCTTGAGTTGCTTGTGACTAGAACAGTCTCAGGGCAGTTTCATGTTGCACTCAGTTGTATACACCCTAAAACATATTTGCAGGAGACAGAGAAGTTCAGTTTTCCCCACAGCTGAACAATGTAGTACGACAGATTTAAGTCACTGTGCACCAGTAACTGCTGTGTACAGTCCATATGCAGCAATGACCACCATGCAGCCCAAGAAAAGAGATGAAGTATTTTCTGAGTAAACAGTGAATGAATGGGTTAGAAGATGTAGTTTTTCCTGCAGCATAACAGGTGTACTCAGAAGCCGTGCTTCATTCTTCCTTCAGACCTACTCTGTGCCCTTTTCTGTGGTAACAGAGGGCAAACATTGTTTTGAAACAGGGTGGTTTACCATCTTTATGGACTTTGCTTGCAACAATCTCACAATTCTGCATTAATTACAAAGTCCCAGTACCTCATAGTCACTGTTTTGTAAAAATTTAAAGTTAGTTAGTATCTCTGAAGCCTAGCTGCTGGCCATGTTTCTCACCACCTGTAATGATCCTGTTAAAGCCAGCTGCTACAAGATTTATCACTATTACTTCTTAATGCTCACAAGTAATTGTGTCACCTGATGAAATTAGTTCTGTAATGTTATCATATCAATTAGCATTATGATTACAAGCAGTTTTGTACGCCCGGGAGCTAGAAGGCTTGGTGTACTTCCAGACAGGCAGCAGGTTATCAACTCTGCACTAACACGTAATTAGAACTCGGGGAAAAAAAGAAAAAGAAAAAAGTCCTTGTGACCAATCTAGCACTAATTTCAAAACTAGTATTTGACTGTGTGTATTAGGTCTTCACTTAGTTACTGCTTTAGGAGCTGCTACGACTCAACACGCAAAAGCGCCGGGCCGGGCAGGTGTGCACAGCCCTGGGACGGACAGGATAGGAATACACAGCCCCGGGACAGGAGCACACAGCCCCGGGACAGGACAGGGCAGGGCAGGACGGGCGCACACAGCCCCGGGGCAGCGCAGGCCGTACCTAGGAGGCTGTCGGAGGACAGGGCCCAGGCGCAGAGCTCCGCCGCCCGGCGCCGCGGGCACTGACCCGGCTGGGGGCGGGAGGCGTTCGGGGCCGGGCAGAGCCCGCGGGAGCCGCACAGCGCGGCCACACAGCCCCAGGCCAGGCAGGCGGGCAGCCAGGGGCGCCACCACATGTCCCCAAACCTCGCCTTCCAGCGCCACCTACGAACCCGGCCTGAGGTCTCCCGCCCTCAAAGAGGGCGTAGGGCTGCCCTCCCGCCACCCCGCCGGAGGGCGGTGGCGGCGCG
>VZTZ01045829.1:0-85902 GCA_013400955.1 Drymodes brunneopygia | reverse complement strand
GGCCCCCTGCCGGGGGTCCGTGCTTGAGGGCAGGAGCGCGCTCGGTGCAAGGTTAAATTCCGAGTAAGGGTTGTCAGCATTGGTCAGTGTGTGAGCCTCTCGGAGCCGACCCTAGGTGGGAGCAGGGCAGGCGGTTCTCATTACTGAGAGATTTTGAAGGCGTTTGTGTGTGTTAGCGGTGTGAGTAGTAATGGGGGCAGTTCTCTTGCTGCCTTGGTTTGGAGCTGCGGCCACAAAGGCCAGGCTGCGGTTCTTGCCCGCGCTGAGGTGCCCTGGCTGTCCTGACCTGTCCTGGAGTGCCCTGGCTGTCCTAACCCGCCCTGGAGTGCCCTGGCTGTCCTAACCCGCCCTGGAGTGCTCTGGCGGCTGTGTCCAGCTCCCCGCACCAGCCGCTGCTACAGGGTCAAGCAGCAGTGTAAAGTCTGTGTGTGCCCGCACTGAAGGAACAGTAGGAAGAGATCAGCTATTTTTAGCAACAGAACGCGGTCAGAGGTCCGAGAGTACCATTCAGGAATGTCTCAGCCATAGGGCCGGACACTTAAGTCAGACAGCAGTGGGTTGCAGATCTGTGATAAGTTAGGGCTCCTCGCCTCTTTTTGTCTCATTACATGGCCTTATGTAAGCACCGAGGCTGGAAGAGTGCCCTTGAGCCATTACAGTGCTTTTGTTTCTTTCCCACTGTACGAGGAGAGAGAGACTTTAATCCACGCACGAGGAGACGCTGAGGCACGAGGAGCAGGTCTCCTTGAGCGTTTCTGTGTGAGTTTTTCCAGAGGCGGTTCGGTGAACACGTGGTTTGCAGTGATTTTAGGACGGCTCAGCCCAGCGTTGGGCAGGGCTCGGTACTTCCTGGCAGCACTCCCAGGAACAGAGCAAAAGCTGGACTTCCTTTCTCAGCCTGTATCTGCTGGAATCGTGTACCTGGGACTGTGCTTTCCCCATGCTCCTGAACTCTGTCTGCAGGCAGGGATCATTGGAGATATTGCTAGATTTGGAAGTTGGGTTCTGGACATTTAGCAAGGAAGATGGGCAGGTATAAATTAAAAACAGCAAGCTGAATTGAAATTGCTTCAGGGGAAAACAAGGACGTAATTTTCTGTTATTGTACTGGTTCACTGAAATAGCTCTTGTCCTTTTCTCTGTGTCTTGACTGGTGCAGTCGGGATTTATCTGCCAGGCAGGGAACTTTGGAAAATTGCAGCTCGCACAAGTGCAAAAGCAAGGTTTTATTGGAGCAGCTTTGGTAATTTAACTGATAAGCCTCCTGGGCTGGGCCTGCAGGGGGAGAAAGTCCAGTGCTCAGGAGCAGAGGAGGCAGTTCAGTGTGCCTGTTAGCACTCATGTCTCATGTGGTGTGGAAGGGGGTTATGAAACTTCCTTTGCTGCTGGGTTGTTAAAGTGGAGAACTAGAGCAGTGGTGATGGGTACATTTTTTTGTAGTCAAATGTTTTCTGTCAGTTTAAAGTCCTAATAAACTATCCCTGGTTTTATTTTGTGCAGATGTGTCACTTTACCCAAAGAAGTTCAACTTTCTCGTTTCCAAAAAT
The DNA here is from genome assembly GCA_013400955.1 of Drymodes brunneopygia. Classification (NCBI taxonomy): domain Eukaryota; kingdom Metazoa; phylum Chordata; class Aves; order Passeriformes; family Petroicidae; genus Drymodes; species Drymodes brunneopygia. The sequence continues at coordinate 84,355 of VZTZ01045829.1, read as the reverse complement.
ATGTAATACATTTTGGCGGTAAGTTGGAGATTCATTTTGTTGTGTAGTGAGTAAAGGCATAGTTATTGAGTGAACTGGATAGTTACACTTGTGAGCTGTAAACTTTGAAAATAAGGTTATTTACTTCAGTGCATAGTTGGATAATTCTGTGTAGAGTGCTGCTGTAGTGCTGAGTCTGAATCTCAGTCCTCTATCCTGGAGAGTAATGGGCAAAGCAAGAATGTGTGAGTGAGCCATACGGATCACTTTGGAAAAGGAAACTTTAGAATAAGAAGAAACTTCAACTCCAGGAAACAAACAAACAAATATCCTAGGTTAAATATATCTTAGTGCATCCAGGTGGAGCTTTCGCCCTTTACTGATGAACTTTTCTGGCATTATCAATACCTGGAAGTATTGATTTACTTTATTTTGTAGCTGGGTGTACAAAGGGAAAAATTTCAAATCTAAGTCAGGAATATTTTTTCAGGAGTTTACAAGAGAGGGAAGAAAGTAACAGAATAGTTGGGTTGCCAGAAGTGAAGGCTCTATCTCCAAACGTAGTCTACACTATCCATAGTGTATTCAAAAGGAACACATCAAGAGCAATGCAGTGTTCTGTGTCTTAGAAGACTTCTGTGATCTGTTAAGGGCAGAGTGTGTGTGTGTTTGCCAAATATGCTTTGCTGGTTCCTAAAAGTTTGTGATCATGAATGAACTGCTGTGCTGTCCTTGCACCTTTCTGTCTGGCTGAAAAGAGTGTTTTGATGCCTTCATATATTTTAGCCATTTGGTTAAATCTTGTGTGAGGGGACAGGGGGAGAAATGCTTTCAGATATTTCTCTTTGGGGAGTCAGGGGAATTTAACTTTTAACAAGACTGCTCTCTTAATGAACACTGTCACCAGGTTTCATCATACAAGTACATCCCACTTGTGCAGCTGCAGTAAGACAATTAGTGATGAAAAATACCAAGACCCTTTTCAGCTTGGTAGAAAAGACTTGAAAAATCTCTATGAAGATATTAAAAAGGTAAGGGATTTCAGTGACTATTCTGGGATGTTGTGATGATTGGTTTTAATAGCAGCCATCAGTTTGGAGGATATTTATTGAAAGAATGTTATTTGTGTTTATGAACAGCTGTCTGAAACTTAAAATGAAGGCATATTTTACAGAACCAGAATGCAGTTTTTTTTCTCCTGATTCGCAGTGCTGGAATGCATCATTTACAGTCAGATTACTGATAGTAATTTTGAAAACAACTTGAGCTTACACTGGGTGGAATGAATGCAGGCAATAACCTTATACATGCATAGTGAATGTAAACAGACTGACTTTGTGACTTCTATGCTGAAATGCTCTTGTCCTTTCTATAGGAATTGCTGGTCTCTGCAGCAGAACTTAAGGAAATGTGTGATTATTACTTTGATGGGAAGGGAAAGGCCTTTCGACCAATGATTGTGGTGCTAATGGCTCGGGCTTGCAACATTCACCATAACAATTCCAAGTGAGTCACTTTCAGATACACACGTCACACTTGAAAGTTGCCACTCTTGTGTTTCTGAAAAATTTATGAAAATAAAATGATCCTCAGTAAAACCTGAATGTAAATTCCATCTTGAAGCTGTATTTTTGTGGTTGTCAGTGTAAAAGGAACTGCTGTGTTTATTATATATTTCCGTGTGTTAAACCGTGCACAATACTGCACTTGTAACTGGGATGGATAAATAATGTTGCCAAATTGCAATATTTGTAAGGCTTTTAGTCAATTACTCTTTGAAACTATATAAACTTAATTAAGTAATTTTCATTTGTAACCACTCCTGTTCCTATTAAACTCTGGTCACAGGTAAGAACTTTGCTGTGAGAAGAGACCTTCATAGATTTTTTTAGTAATTATGCAGAAAAGCCATTGAACAGGTGGTATGAGTATATTCAAAGCTGTGAGACTTTGAAAACAGGGTTTTTTCTACCCTCTAGTAGCAAGTTTCTACACTTAAAATAAGATTCTAAGCAAATTATTCTGGGGTAATCCTTATGGATCTCCAAGTTACTTGTCTTTTGAAAGCAGTTTTAACTGAGCTGAACATCATGCTTGGCCTGTACTCTCTATCACTCCTTAGTCTGGCTGTTGCAAATGCTTCACTCCACACATTCCTATCAACTGCTATGTTTGCCTTTTGAAGAAAGATGTTGGCTGGAGTGTTCTTTGCCTTCCAGCTATGCTTCCAGTCTTGCCTTGTTTAGAATTTCAAATAGAAAATCTTTGGTCCCTTTCCAGAAGTGTTTCTAGACTGATTTGTCAATCTTAAGGGATTTCCCTGAGCTCTTGCGCCATTTTTTTTTCTGTAGGAGTATTTTAATGCCTTGTTGGACTTGATTACTACCTCAGAGCACGGCGTGTATTTTGTTGCGTGGATGGCACCTCTTCCTGTACCCCCTCCTATGTGAATATAATTTTGAAAGGAAAGCAAAACCTAACTGGCAGCATCCTGTCCTGTGTGTGCCAGCTCCCCTTGTTTTAGGAAAACATCATCCAGCATTAATGGACTTTGTTTCATCCAGATTGTGTTGTCAGTTCAGGACTGCTTCCTGTCATTGACTTAAGAGTTAGCAAAAGGAGCAATACTAACTGTGAAAATCTTCAGGGAGGCCTTTTGTCACTGACTGGCTTAATATTTTCATGAGTGATCTTGACATGAAAAATGGGAGCATGAGGATGGCGCTTTTTGATGGCAGAATCATTCTTGGTGATCGGCCATCTATGATGAAACGTAAGGAAGAACAACAAACCAAAAATTTCTGCTTGAGCTTGCAGGGTCTTGGGTGTCTCATTAGGGCATAACCCCAGTGTTATGAAAAACCTCAAAGATACCCTAACATACATCAAGCATCCAGTTCAGCTACGGGCATGTATATCACACTTTCTGAAATCATCGCTGTGTCTGATCCCTGTGTTCAAAGTAAGTTAAGTCCAGCTCGCTTCAGGCATGGATTGCAAAGATAAGCAGAGAATGAAGACTGGTGGTCTACACATTTATCAGGAGCAGGGTGAAAGAGCTGTTTAAGACAAAGCATGATATTGTTAAGAGGATGGAAACTTAGGAGGAGACTTTTAACAACAGGGACAGTGAGTTTTTGGAGCATCTTTCGAATCAAAATAATGGTAAAAATAGTTTTATCTCATTCTACTGTGTAGCTTGAGAAACTTATGAACAAAATCATGTGTTCAGTACTGAGAAGGCTGGAACTGATGTCATCCAGTGTGGGAGTTGAACAGTGAAACAAAGAGAGGTAGAAGTAGAAAGACTGAATTTGCCCATATGCTCAAAGCATATTTGCTGTCTTATGACTTATGTATATGCTCATGGACATATTCTTGTCCACATGTTGTGCCGTCTCAAAAGGGTCAGGACCAGTTTTGGGATGTGCCCTATGCCAGTTAAAAAGTGCCATGTATGCCTGGGGCAAGTGTTTCCTTTGCAGTAGCCAACCCTTGGTATAAGTCCTCTGATCTCCAGATGCTTGTGTCATTTGGCAGTGTTTGTACATCTGTTGCGGTTCTAATCAGCACCTCCAAAATATGTTTGGCGTTTAAAAGCCTCCTCAATAATCTGAATGTTCCTTGTACAAACCAGGCTGAGTCACTCTCTTTGTCATGTTGGTTTCAGAATGAAATTCTGAGTGGTGAGAACAGAAATGTTTCAGCAAAGGAATGGTATGAAATCTCAGGGTATTTATCTTCTTCGTCTTTGCCCTGTGCCAATTTCTCCAAGCCTGTGATTGTAAATAAATATCCCATATGTTGATACAAGTCTTCACTGTACTACTTGTTGGTCTGTGCATGGTGACTGATGTTTTTTGGGGGTTGGCAAGGCCATGCCAAAGGATCTTACACTTGTACTGTGGATACCCAGTTCCTGTGAGCTGATAAAGTTTATGGGCATTTTCTTCTCTTTTTCTTTAAAGTTCTTGAAGAACACTGTCTTCCACCTGCTCTATGTATACATATACTTCAGTTCACATTGGTACTGTGGTTGATTCATTATTGTTCTTTCTTAAAGCAACATTGTCTCCAGGTGACAAATTGTTCTTCCAACTTTTTTATGTTTGTGAGGAAAACTCTGTATGTGGGGAAGTAATACTGTGCTTTTTAACTCTCCTACTCTTCTAGAAACCTGAGGGGAAAAATACTTGCCTTCTATTCTGCTTCTCCCTGTGTTTTTTTAAGATGTTTTTCTACTTTCAAGTTGTCATTTCCCTTGAAGCATTTTATCATTCTTTTCCTCAGTTAATACTGATTCTTCTCCCAGGCTTGCTTTTCTTTGTTGAAACTTTGGTTCCCACACATGTAATTGAAGACACTGACCACAGTATCTGTAGACTTGTAGGGTGAGCCAATGTCCTGTGCTGTTCATCCCTAGCATTTTTTTTTTAACTTTGCCTCTGGGATTTGTATTTCTGATGTTCAGTTTCTGCTTCATCTTGCTGCCATTCTCAACTGTAATATAACTTGCTCGACCTAACATGCTTTTGCCTGCTCTTTCATATTCTTTCCTTCTTTCATGTAGTTTTTTAAAAGATAGTATATTTCCTTATTTGGCTGTTAAAATAACAGGACTCAACTTAGGAAGGCTACAGGTCCTGAACTTACAAGGCAGTCTAAAGAGACCTCTTTCTCTTCACAGAGTCCCTCCAGAATAGCTGAGATTTCTCAGAGAATGGAATGCCCAGGTGGCTCTGCTTGCAGGTTAGGCGACATTGATCATTTATGTATTGGTTTGAATGAGGTGAGGTATTTACTGTACCCTTAGCAGGTTAGCTGTTTTTCTAGAATGAGGTCACTTCATTGTGGTCATAATAAGGAAACTGACAGTTGTATAAAGAATTATTTGAGCTATTACCAAAAAGATAAGTGACTGAAGCATGTTGTTTCTTTTCTCTTGAAGTTCTAAGTGTCAGAAGTCCTAGCCCTGACTCCATCGGGCAGTGGCTTTTTGCTTATTGATAGCAACTTTGCTTTGTGTGAGAGTAAGAATTGTTGTAAATAGTGTAAGCTGAGGTCATGCAAACCCTCAATTTCACACGTCCATTGGCATTTCTTCACATACCTGTGTGCAGAATTTCACAGAATTATCACATAGCCTGACAGCACCTAGTGTTTTTGTATTCTCCAAAGGTGTTGCAAATAAGGGCTTTTATTTCTTCTTCTGCAACCAAAATGAGAGAGACAAATAAAAGAGGGCCAAAGAAGTACAGAGACATTAGCAAAAATAGTAAGCACAAAAGGCTTAGGGGGAGAGGGAAAGGGAAATAAATTTATCAGAATAGTGTGAGAAACAAGTAAAATGACCTGGCTAAACTCAAGAGAATATTTCCTAAAGATAGACCTGCCAGCAACCGTAGTTTCCTTTTGTTTTACTGCTCCAAACAGTTGCTGTCAGAAGCCTGTGGTGTCAGCTGCTCTGCAGTTTTCTCCCGTGTTAACACATGCATTTTCTGTGCTTCCCTGGGTTTGCAGTGCCCTTCTGTGTCACAGACTTTCTGAGATGGCTGCTTCTTTCAGCAGGAGAAAGATCCTTGGAGAACTGTGGCCGTGGCACAAAAATTTTGCAAGTTCTTATGTTCACTTCCTCTCCTTAAACTGCCAGTATTTCCTTACTGGCTAACACACTGCCTCCAAGCTCTTAGTTGGAAAGTGTAAATACTGGTTTGTGTGGTTTTGAGTTCCCCCCTCACTGTTGTTGGATGGTTTTGGTTGTTTGTTTTTTGTTGGTTTTGGTTGTTGGTTTTGGTTTTGGTTTTGGACAGGGATATTTGTTGGGGTTTTTTAACCTGTATGGTCAGCCTTGGCTTGTTCAGTGTTCATGAAACAAGTTCTGTAGTGGAAAACATCTCAGGGTGCAGTAGATCTATAAAACCTTATCACTGAATCAAGCAGGCAGTCCTACAGAAAAACAGAACGTGATCAGTTGTATAAAATACCTGTGTAAATATACATAATCTTGGGGCGTCTTTACTTTGAGAATGACCTAAAAATGGCATCTTTCCACTTACTGGATTTGCAGGGACCCTGTTATCTACTGACTTGAGTTATTGCCACTTTTTGCTTTTGTTTTGCAGGAGAAGCTGAATGAAAAATGGCAGGGAATGAGAAGGATCCTGGGGTTTGTGTGTTTTCCCCTCAAACAGGCATGCTCTGATCTCGAATTAGTCTCACAAGATGCATGTAGGAAACTATTGCAGATCTTTTTTTGCCAGCAGTGGGAAGAACCTTGCTTGAGACTTTGTGGAAATAGTAGTTTTAAAACCCTTTCAGATTAAATTGTCATATTTGATACAACTTTCTGGAAACCAGACACATGAACCATAAACATTCCTATGCCATTTTTAGTCATTGTCAGAGATAAGATACAGTATAATGCAGAACCTTTCAGAACCTGCTTTTGAAATAACTGGTTTTGTGCTGTCTTGATACTACTGAAATATTTCAGTGTGTCAGTGAGTGTTGCCATTTACTGCTGCTTCCCAGCAGGAAATCCAGTCTGCTGACATAATTAATGAAAAAGGGAATCCCCAAAAGGAGAACAGTGCATGAAAGAGGCTGGAGACCTTTACAGTTTTTTGAAGGTAAGTTTTCTCCTACTTAGTAAGAGTAGTTTATTTCAAAAAACTGTTTACACTGAACTAGCATTTGATTAAATCACTAGTCCACATTGACTTGCCTTCAAACAACCATGAATGTTTCCAGCTCTCATTTTTTGTTCTGTAAAAGCCATATTTTCACAGCCTCTGAGCTACCCATTCGTCCTGCTATTGTTCAGGATGTAGAACTCCCACTGACAGCAGTGCAGGATTCTGTATAGAGGTAGGTGTCAGAACGCAGTGTTATGTCAGCAGACTGCAAGATGTTCTTTCATTTTGTGATTAATCACTACATTTTAATGGACATAGGCAGTGCAGGATGGTTTTAAATTCCCTTCAGCTGAACTGAAATTACCTTCTGTTTCAGTTCTTTTCTGCTGGAAAATAGTGTGAAACAGTTTCTCTGTTGTCTGTACCAGGAGTAGGGGATCCATATATCAGAAGTAGTTTTTTCTTTGGTTGTGGGTTTTGGTTTTTTTATGCTATTGGTTTTTGTGGGAGGTTTTTTAAATGTGGACTTGTTACACCCGTGAGGCAGGGCTGACTGGGATAGCCATTTCTGTCATGCTCCATGTAACCCATGATGAAAACAGATAGAAAAATACTAGAAGAAGACAGTGGCAGCAGGATACTAAGGGAGATGGTCCTTTGTGTGAGCTAGGTTGGCTCTTTTATGTGCTCTTTGCCGGTCTTGTTCCCTAGGTAATTGCTTCTGTGTTCTTCCATTACCTTCTTTTCACCTAGTTTAAAAAATAAAGTAGGTGTGAACTACTGAGAGTTGAATCATCAGTGTTAGATCTTCCCAAAGGCTGAGCTCCAATAAGTGTTAGATAGTTGGTGTTTACAATCCTAAAGTGGTTGCAGTAGAATTCTAGTTAAATCCTCAGGCTTCTGAAGAACCTCTGAGGTTTTAAGATAATCTGATAACATAACGGATAAGATCTATGAATTATGTCTTCCAAATGTAGAATGCAGGTTTCTGTGTCTTCTGATGTCTCCAGTTTGCTGGTTTGTAGAGTTATCCAGCTTTTAGAGAGTTTGTGATACCCCATTTATAGGTGGAGCAACACAGAGGTAAGGAAAACTTAAAACTCATCTACAAAGCTACCTGGCATTTTTTTCTCTGATGTTTTCCAGACTTCAGTCTTGGAACCAAGCATCCTTGATGCTGTGCTATTTATTGCAGTCTGGATTTAGAGGGATTAAAGTCAATATGAATGCAGGAGTTTTGCAGTACTGTTAATGCAGCAATGTAGAAACAGGCCTAATGAGGATGGACACATCCCTCTGCACTTACTGTACTAATGTGATCTTACTTTCTCTTGTCTTCCTAATTCCAGGTTTGAAAGAAGGGGTCAGACCAGGAAAAAGCTGTGACAGCTGTTTTCAGAGAAACATTTTTTGTTTGGTTTTTGTTGGAGATTTTTTAGTGTATTGCAGCTTATATAGTTGATGTAATTATTTGACAGTTCTTGTTTTTTATTCTAGGGAGGTGCAGGCAAGCCAGCGCTCTGTGGCCATAATTGCTGAGATGATCCATACAGCCAGTCTGGTTCACGATGATGTTATTGATGATGCAAATTCTCGCAGAGGAAAAAGGACACTTAATCAAATCTGGGGAGAGAGGAAGGTGAGTTTGCTAATAAGTGCAAGACTTTCCTTTGAGTTTCAGCAGAGCACAAATACCTAGAGGTTTGTAACGTTACTATCCCTAGGTCTTGAGATATGTCAGAAAACATATGAAGAGGTGTGGGTGAGACAAATGTGTTTTCCCTTTCTGAACTGTTGGAAGCATTAGATAATGAGTGATTGAAGGGTGTAAGTATTAGGCCTGTTCAGCCTCAGGAAGAGATGTCTGAGAGGGGCCCTCATCATAAGTATCTGAAAGCAGTGTCAAGAAGAGGGATCCAGGCTCTTCTCGGTGGTGTCAGGTAATAGGACAAGAGGCAATGGACAGAAACTGATGCACAGGAAGTTCCACCTGAATATGAACAGATTGGCCAGAGAGACTTTGGAGTCTCCCTCACTGGAGAGGTTCAAGAACCATCTGGATGCAATCCTGTGCCATGTGCTCTAGGATGACCCTGCTTGAGCAGGGAGGTTGGACCAGACCCACTGTGGCCTCTTCCAACCTGACCCATTCTGTGATTATTACTGATTTTATGTTCCCTGTGCCATTCTCTGCAGTGCTGTTGAAATACTTTAAACCTGTTCCACACCCTGAACACTGATTCAGTCGTGAACACAAAAATGTTTTCAGTCAGCAGGAAATTGGTGTTTCTTCACAGAGCATTACAAGAAAGTTCTTCACCAGAAAATGCAAGGAAGGAACTTAGGGCCGTTCAGAGTTCACATGGCGTAACATCCACAGGAGAACGGTCAAATAGAGAACTAATACTCAAAAAAACTTCATAGACAAACACATTTTCAGTTACTGCATACAGGGAGGATGGTGCTTATACAGAAGAATATAAACAGCACTATAAGATAGGAATTCAAAAATCACTCAGATTTCAAAATTTGGTTATGTGTTTTTCTCTCTTAAAATGAGATATTTGTGGTTTATGTAGGAAAGTTAATGTGATGTAAGTAGATCTGACAAATAAAGGGAATTGTACTGTCTGTAGTAACACAGGAAAAGACTTAAGGGATCAACTTTTATTTTTTGTTGTTGTTCTTAGGCTGTTCTAGCTGGTGACTTCATACTCTCAGCTGCTTCTGTAGCTTTAGCACGAATTGGAAATACTACTATCATCTCTGTTCTAACTCAGGTGATCGAAGATCTGGTGCGTGGTAAGGTCTTTTCCTGTTTTAATCTTCTGATTTGCTTGCCTAAGCAGTAAACCCCCAAATAAAACCTGCCATCTGTGCAACTTTTTAGGTGAATTCCTCCAGCTGGGTTCCAAGGAAAACGAGAATGAGAGATTTGCTCACTACCTCGAGAAGACTTTTAAGAAGACGGCGAGTCTGATAGCAAACAGTTGTAAAGCAGTATGTACGTCTGTCTCTTCTCAAGTTAACATACCATACTGTAAGCTTCACAGCTAAACTCCTAGTATTGCTCTTTGCTCTGGAGACCCTCCAAAGCAAACCCTTGAAATGGTGTTCTGCCAGAATGTGAATGAGCCTGAGATTGTGAGTTTTATCACTGTTCAGCTGTGTAGCCTCCAATATCGGTTTTCACTTTTTCTTTGCATTTCTAATTTATACACAGATTTATTGTTATTCTCAATTGAATCAAAATAAGGTTCAAATAATCAAAACAGTGGCAGTCTTCAATTTATGAAATTCTGCAACTTTGAGGCAGTGGTTTTAAACTCAGGTGATCATTTTTGAGCCTATAATTTGATTTTAGATCTTGACATCTGGTCCTACTTGTTGGTGCTGAGTGAGACCTTGAATGGTACCAGTGGGAGGAAACAATTAATTCACAGAATCAGAGAGTATGCTGCATTGGAAGGGGCCCATCACAATCATCAAGTCCAACTCCTGTCCCTGCATGGGACACCCCAAGAGTCACACCATGTGCCTGAGCATTGTCCAAACACTTCTTGAAGTCTGTCAGGTTTAGTGCTGTGACCACTTCCCTGAAGAGCCTTTTCCAGTACCCAGCCACCCTCTGGGTAAAAACATCTTCCTGATATCATCACATTGTAAAAAACCAGAAGCATGTACTTCTTGATTTGTCTGGGGGTTTTAATTATCAATTGCATTATCCAACCTTGTCACTCGGTTCTCTTACTTGATTAAAAAATTATTCAATTCAAGATTATGTTCTTACTCAAAATTAGATGTTCAGTTTTAGTGCAGAAAATGGAGAAGCTGGGTAATAATTTCACCCCAAAAGAGAGTTTTATTTATTCTTTTTAGTGAAAGGCAGTATAGCTGATGGATTCTATAGCAAGAGGGAGTTCTAAGAGAATTAAGCTAAAAATCTGTGCTTTTGTTCTCAGAGAACTGTACATTTGTGCAACAGGCAGCAGTTGAAAATTGCTTTTATCAAAAGAATCACATAGAATGAGACACATAGGTTTTGAGGGAGGCAAAGTATCTTCCATTCTAGTTGGAGGAAAGAAATTAAGTCTTCTGGATTGCTCATATTAATGGCAATATGACCCTGACAATTTTCTTTTGCAAGTCTTTTGTATCAGTAGGCACCTGGACTGGTAAAGAGCATCATAATTCTGCTACTCCAGAAAAAACATACACAAGTTTTAATATTCATTTTGACTGTCTACCAAAAAGAATATTTGCAGATAGAAGAAATCACCTTCCCACTGGGTGGATTCTCCTTACAAATGTGCTGATTTAAGCTTTTTCATTTTCATGGGTTGCAAGAGTTAAGGATTTAAGCACTTCCCTCAAGGTTGAGGCTGTGATGCTGGTGAAAGGGGTGTTTGGCTGCTTTTCTTCTAATGGCTGGTCTGAGTTGTTCCATTGCTGGAATTTTATATGCTGTAAAGTTTGTGTTAGAAAGGAAAACTGAGAGAGAAAGTCTGTCTTCATGGCAAATCCTTACTTGCTGCACACAGTTCCAATGAGTTGAATATGTATGTTTCCCTCAGTTTCTTTCTGCATGGATTAGGAGAGCTCTATTGGTGGCAGTTAAAAGGGATTTTTTTTTGTTTGGGATTTGGGGGGTTTTTTGTGCACGTAGCTTTTGAGATACTATTGTTTAGAAGGCTTTGGCTACTGAGGAAGTGGAATCAGAAGGGAGAGTTTTCTGTAGCAAAAATGTTAAGCAGGATCATCAATTCTATCTTGAAAGGAAATTCAGTTAGGGAATCAAGAGTATTCATATCTTGTTTTCAGGGACAAAACTAAGAGGAGAGATTATGGGTTTTAAAAGCTCTTCTGTTCCTGTTAATGATAGGAAAAAACTGATTTGTTGGTGTGGTTGAATAAAATACAAGTATTAATTGGAAAGAAGATGTCAAACAAGTTCAGGTGGCACCTTCTTAGAATTCCACAGTGCCACACTTTAGAGATGAAAGAGTAGAGTATTCCTGGAAAAATGTCTAAACAATGTGTACACTGTAAGAGATACATTCTGTACCACCAAAGCATTACTGCATTTAAATCAAAATCCTTTAAGTTAGGACCTAGAGACAGAACAGCCTGCTCAAGATGTTAAGAGCCATCCCAGTCCCCTGGTTTATTTCTACAATAGTTGTGCATGGGGGAATGTTACCAAAGTTTCAATCAAAGAGTATTGTAAAAAGAGACAGTGGCAGATGGCCCAGAGTCATTGAAGCCTTAGTTACTGCAAGGCATTTTTCAGAGAAACAAGAGATGACTTTAGTTCAAGAATTCAGAAACAATAAAGCTGAAGTGGAATTTCTGTTTAGTCATCAGGCCAGCTGGAGACAGCAAAATAACTCGAGCAGGTTTTCTGTCTTTTTTAAACCTTGCTGTAATGTGAACTCCTGAGCCTCATAAAGCTGTTTATATTTTGCATGGCATACTTTCAGATGAGGGATTAAATCGTGCTTGCTTTGAGGTAAGTGTAAAGGTGCATTAGGGATTCTTGATTTCTGTGTTAGGAGGAATCTTGCGCCTCCTTGTGTGAGGCAGGGCTGTGGAATGGGCTGAAGAAACCAGAAATCTGCAGCTCTGGATCTACCTGTGAGCTCCTGCTCTAACCAGTTCCTAGTCTGGTGTGTGCACAGGGCTCCATCCGAAAACCCTACCAGCACGTGGAACTGGTGTCTAGGAAAAGAAGACCTCTGACCCCCGCCAGCAGAAGTGAATCCCCCCAGCCCAACTAGGCCTGCAGGCTGCAATAATGTCCAATGGCAGATGCAGGGTAATAGCATCAGTAGTATCAGATATTATGGTCAGCCAGTAAATCTCCTTACTTATTACTTAAAATACAGTAAGTCCTTTGGGGATATTTCTTTTGCTGTGAAAAAGATCAGAATAACTATACCCCCTATATTCAGGCAGATAATCTTCGCTACTGAAAAGTACAACTCTGCATAAACAAGTACGTGATTAACCTGTTAAAATATTAATTACTTGAAAAAAGGTCAAATGCATGAAAATGCAGACTCAGGACAAGACAGTTGTCTGCCTTGTGTAGACATCTCCCTCTCACAGAAAGGCCTCCATCATCCCCTCCTCAGGAGCAGTTCCCAGGAGGGTTTGAGGAGCCTGGGGAAGTCAGCATTCCCAGTGGCAGTGGAGGATGACTACAGGGAAGGTGAGGGAGCATCGCTGCCAGCACAGCAGCACATCCAGGGCAGTGGCTGTGAGACCACAGGGCTGGGCTCCCTCGTACAGGACACATGTGGGCACTCTGCAGGGACTTCAGTAAGGGCCACGTGAGGGCAGGGGCTGGAGGAAATGATGTACCAAGAACTAGTTTGAGTCTGGAGTAGGGAAGACAAAGGGGGAATCCTCCTGCCATCTCCATCATGTAATTGGAGGGCATAGAGAGGATGGAGAGATGTGCAGTGAAAGGACCAGCTGTAGTGTGGAAAAAATCAATTAGGTTTGAGGAAAAATTTCTCCATGAGGTTGGTCAAACACTGCAAGAAGCAGCTCAGGCAGAGTGTGGGATTTTTCATCACTGGAGACGCTCAGAAATCAACTAGACACAGCTCTGAGAAACCTGATCTTACTATGAAGTAAACTGTCTTTTGAGCAGATGACTTTCAGAGTTTCCTTCCAACCTAAACTATTCTATGATTCTCTTGGAAAGAGAAACACTGCTCCTGTCTAGAAAAACAGTGGTAGATGAGCCAGGAATGAGAAGGCAGGAACCTGACTGCTTCTGGAGATGGGCATGGAGGAGAAGGGCTGGAAATGGGGAAGATTTTAGAGCCCTTTCCTTTCCATGGAGTCCACAAATCTAAAAGTGCAAGAACAAACATCTCTTTTAGTGTTTATTTGAGGATATTTTGGCCTGGCAGAATGTTTTCCTCTCTGACCTACAGAGCACTGGTAGAGATGTGCAAGTGCTTTCAACTCCAGCTGCCATATTAAATATCAGAGCAGGATGTATCTACCCAGAGCTGATGATCTATTTTATGGATGTGAAATTCAGTAAAGAGGCAAAATTGGTTTATAGTCTCTCATATAACATAACAGAAATAACTTTTTTTTTGCAAAAAGTGTGTTTGAAATAACACCAAGCAGATTGTCTTGCTTTGCTGAATTCAAAGAACTTTTCTAAAGAATTTATTCTACTTGGTATTAGGAAGGATTTTTCATCATGATTTAGTGGAGGACAGGCTTGAATTCTCCCAAGATTAAATTAGTCATGAACCAGTCATACCTATTTGGGGAGCTCTAGGATGTTTTCAAAGGGGGAGCTTTATCATTTAAACATGTCACTGTATTGACTTGGTTATCCTGGTTTGTATTTGCAAATGCATGCTGTTATCCCAGAACATTATCCCAAGGACAGCTCCAGTTAAACTCCCATGTGGGAGTGTCAAGCTGCCTGGCTGCAGCCCGGCCAGTGTCCAGCTGGGGGCAACAATCTACAAGAGCAGCTTGAGGAAATTGCATCCCGAAGGAGCTGCCAGGTGGACACAACCCAGTTGTTGCAGGTTTATGATGTGGTCATGGTCAGGGGGTTGCTCACTTGAGGATGACTGGCAAAAAAAAAAAGCTTCTGAATTTTAAAAAATTTTTTGGTCTTTTTTTTGGCTATGAACAAGAAATGACCTTTCAGATTAAATGAGGAAGCTCTTTCCTTTACATAGCACTTCCTCTCACCTTCTGCCAGCTACTGCTCACTCTGACCCTTTGCCATTAGCCAGGATTCTGTCACTGAGTTCTGTATTTTAATCCTCCATGTGGAATGAAATGTGGTGGTAGGTGAGGATTTCATTGGAACAGGGTAAATGCAGTCCCCCTGCCATGCTGATATTATGTGATTTATATTACAGAAGCAACCAAAAGTTTGCGTGGTACAGCAGTAGATGTTAGGTCTTCAGGCAAATACTGCTATTTAAGAGACAAACATCAAAAGGAGGATAAAAGGGCAAAATGTTCTACTTTGCTAGTCCCTAGCAGCATCTATTTAAATATCTCTTATTTGCAGTTCATTCTGTTTAATAGCCTTCAGGATTTTATGTGATTATTAGAGATAAGTAGCATTATTTTCCTGCTATAGTGTCCTCCTCTTAAATAAAAGTGTGGAATGTATGATGCTGTTAATTCCGCAGTCATCCAGATCCCTCTGGGGTTTAGTTATTATCCACAGACGCAGGTTATGACTGGGAAGAGATTCTGGTGCTCAGATGTGAAGTGCCTTGATGCATGAAATAATCTCTCATTTTGTGCAAGTTGCATCACATTCATTAGAAAATAATTGTTTCTTATTTCCATCTTCACATTCACCTTCAAAGCTACTACTGGACTTGCTTTTAGTTTGGGGTTGGTTGTGGGGTTGCAGGGGTTTTTTTATGATCCTACCTTACATAGTCTTTAAGAAGAATTTATACATATATATATATACACACATACATATGTATTTTTATATTGTGTGACTTTCCTAGCATATATTTTTAGTCTTAAGTAAAATGTATCTTCACTCCTTGCATTAGTCACAGCAGATTTGGAATGCCTGCAATAAACCAGGGTTGATTTTTGCCACCTGTTCCTAATTGGTTTATTGAAGGTTGAAATAAATCTGAGTATTTAACCAACCTCATTTTGCAAAATGTATAATCAGTACATAAATGCAAAAAGCATAAATGCCCTTACTTTGAGGTAAGATAATAATTCTCAAACCTTAGCTACTGTCCTGTATTTTAGTTTTGTGAACTTTATTCAGCAAAATTTCTGTCTCTCAAGTAGTTGATTGTACATTCAAGTAGAATGTTTTGTTTATCTCAGTTTAGTGACACCTTAAGCAGCTTCCTGTGCTTTCTTCGTTTGCTGTCTTTTCTTTGCCACTAATTATCTCTGAGTACCTTTTCCTGCAAGCTAATCAACTCATCTTCCTGAGCAAGTCAGATGCAGTTAACATCACCTTAAAAATAATCTTCCTTATCTCAGCTGGGCCTCCTGCACTGGGTTGAACACATCCAGCTTTGTGATCTTTTACGAGACACATACTGTCCATTTATCTGTTGTCTGACCTCCAATTATCCCCTGGCTGATTTATATATGTAATTAGCCTAATTTCCCCATCACTGGACTGTATATGACTGTTATCCAGCATGTGAAGTGCATCCACATTTTTTCTCTCTTAGGCTTGCATTTTCATTTCTAAGCCTGATAAATATTTAATGAAGCTAATCTCTTTGCAGACTTGAATGTAGTTTTAATACTGCACTGCTGTATTCAGCCTTGTTTTCTAGTAAGCTTGGCTAGTTGTGTGTCTTCATGAACAGAGATAAGCCAGAATGTGCCCCAGTCAGCTTTTTTTTGCCTTTCCCAGATTCCTCCTGCCTCTGCTGGCAGTGTCACACCTATGGTCAGGGGCTAAAAGTGGATGTTAACTAAAGCTTTCTATTTACTTGGAGTTTTTGTCTTTTCAGGTTTCAATTCTAGGCTGCCCTGATCCCAAAGTTCACGAAATTGCATACCAGTATGGAAAAAACGTTGGCATAGCTTTTCAGGTAGTGTTTTTGTTGAACTAAATGGAATCTAAAATTAAACTTCTCCAAAATACCTTAGAAATTAAAGTGGGCTGTCTTAATCCTTCCTTTAAATCTTGTCTTTAACAAGGATTATTCTGTGTTTAGCTCTAAGTTTTAAAAAAGAAATTTTAAATAATCTGTATGTTTATTTTTTTCCAGCTGATAGATGATGTGCTGGATTTTACATCATGTGCTGACCATCTGGGGAAACCAACAGCAGCAGATCTTAAGCTTGGATTAGCCACAGGCCCTGTCTTATTTGCTTGTCGACAGGTAAGTCAGCAGGAGGCTCTTTGTTCGAAATAGAAGTGTAAAACTACTCCTCACAGCACCAGCTGAAACACATCAAATCTCCAGTGTCAGTCATGAACGTAGCCTGGGCACATGTGACAAATCAGTGTGTTCAAGATTAGATGGATTCTGTGTGCACACATGAATTCTGTCAGGCTGAGAAACACCTTCCTGCACAACTCTACTTACTGTTAGGTTCTTGTAGGTATTCAGAGTTTTAGCATGTTTCCTGTAGGTTATTCCTAAGTAGCTTCTTGCTTGTGTTTTCTCCTGAGACATCTTCCCAGGCTTGACCATGTATGTAGGCTTTTTTGCCCTGTTCTGGGCTTTATACCCATCTGGGGCCAAGAATTGAAATCCCTGCCTTCATTTAGATGGGTACTTTTATTTATTGGATTTGATCTCTTCATCTCTTGATCCTCAAGTATTACCTGGTTACAAACATGAGTAGCTTTCCTGTCTGAAGGCTGGATAAGAGAGAAAGGACTGTCATACGTAAAACTAGCTTAAAATTGGTAAAGATTTTCAGTGCCTTAAAAATCATTTGGAGGAGCAGAATAAAAACAGAAGTGTGAGCAGCATGAAAAGAACATTAAAATTGGTGCTAATCCATAAATGGGAAAGAAATGGGTTTAATTCCTTGCTGAAGACTGAGGCAAGCAGATTTGGGACTTAAAAAGCAGCCCTTCCTACCAGGCTTCACAGTGTGATACAGAAACTGGCACAATTAGTTTCAGCAGAGCTCTCATCTATGATCTCTCAGTGGAATTGCTTAGAGCTTGACATGGGAAAAGTTCTAAATCATTTAAAAAAACCACAACAATTTTGACATTTACTGGCCTGTCTTAAAGAGCCAGGGGTGGGGGGAGGTGGAGCTTCCTTATCCTTTGAGCATTTACAAGGACCTGAATGTCAGGAAAGATGGGAGCACAGAGTATTGGCCAACTGACAGAGCAGGTGGGTGCATATTGAGAACAACCTTCTCCATGTCCTCAGTGTCCCCACATACTCATCTAGGGGATTCACAAGCATCTTCTTGAATGATTATTTCAGAATTGTGCCATCAGCAATTGGAGCTGTCCAAAGAACAGCGAGACATTCAGGTAGAGAGAGAGGATGCAATTGTGAAACTGTTTTTGTGTGTGCTAAAGCCATGTGCAGAGGGGGGAAACAAGGCATGTTGCAAATACCCAATTTTGGCAGAGAATGAGTTACATTGTCTTGTGGGTGTTGGATATTCCAGTTTTTGAATTAAAACTATTCTTTATTAATTTGTTTGGGTTGTCTGTCTCTCACTTTGAACTTCATCTATCTTTTAATTAGCTTTACAAGATAAATTAGTTCAGAGTATAGAAATACCAGAAAAGAAAATCTGTCAGTCCTATTTTAAAATCTTGTTCTTTGTAGGTCACTTTTAAATGCTTTTCCTCATTCATATCTTTGATAGATGGGAAGTGTACATTTTTGCATTGAAAGATAACTTGACTACCTTATAAAGTTTTCTCCATTAACCAGAAGGTTTTTTTTGCTGAAAATGTCCTGCTGGATACTGAAGAACAGCACTGCAGACTTAACTGATATATAAACAAAGCATGAGTGCTAAAAAAATGTGAAGCTTCAACGGAGACTTACCTGTGATGCTACTAAAAGATATTTCATGTATTTGTATCTGAGAAAAAAATCCATGAGCCAGGACTTCAAGACAGTCCAAAGTGTAATTATTAATTACAGGCTGTCTTTTTAGATTAGTATTGCTGCTATCCTTTCATGCAGCTGGTACTCCTCGAGTTGTCTTCCTGACAAACATGTTAGTTTTTAATGTGCTCTGGATCTTCAGTGACAGATGCCTTTTCTTCCTATCCTCTCCCCTCCGACATACACCTTTGTGCATTAGAATATTAAGGAGAAAAAAATGTTTAGCTTGATATAAAACCTATTCATTCAGTATTTAAAGTTTGATCACTCAGTAAAAAAAAAACCCACCCCACTTATTTTTCAAAGAAATACACCAGTGTAATTTAATTCTAAAGCTTCTCCTAAACTAGTACAGCTGAAGAAGGAGGGTTTATTTTTATCATAAGCATTCCTGTCAAATGCTGATGTGCTGCCCACTAAATATGCAGAGTTGCTAATAACAGCTCTGCTTTACAAGTTTGGGGATTTTCATGTCCTTTAGTGCTTAAATATAAAAAGTGATCCCATATGCATCCCATATCATTGTAAATATGAATAACGTGAAAAATGATTGTATGAACACTGCAATTAAATTATCACTACCTGGGAAGGAAGCTAGGATCTAGAAAATGCCATGACTTTCTTCTTTTAGATAAAGTGTGAGTCACCACTGAACTTCTGAATGTATCTCCAAGACTATGTATGAGTAATAGGAAAATGTCACAGCACTGAGGGGTGCTACATGTTTATACCTGAACAAGGTTGTAATGCTGCAGTTGCAGGACCAAAGGTGGGCAAAGAAAGCAGATCATTGTTTACAAGTGTATGGCAATAAAATCATCTTTGTTTCACTCCAATCCTTTCAGTCAGATGAACAAACAGCTCTTTCTCTTAAAAAGAGTTCTTCAGTGGAGGAGCTACCTTGAGTTGTGGCCTTATTTTGTTACGCCCTAGGTTTTTCTGTTTCTAGGCTGTCGGAAGAAAGAGGCTCCATATTTACATAAGTCATGTGCTTTTACTCCAAAAAACTGACTTACCTACTTTATTTGGAGGGAATTGAGCACACAGTGCTAACTACGAATGCTACATGACTAGTTGTCATTTTTCTCGTATTAAAAAAAAAAATACCTGTGTTTATAAAATACCAGCACAATGGAAAACGTAAGAGGATTTGACAGCCAAAGTTACCACAAAGGGGTTTTACAAGTTGAACTGTGCCTTATTGCAACAACAGCCATCCTGGTTTGTTTTGTACATGTGGGGGCAGAGGTGCTGTTTCTAGGAGTGCCAACACTAAGCATCATTTGTGATAGAAGGATAGCTGATACAGATTATACACCAGGTAGTAGCCACATCAGAAATTACCACACTGGAACACCTGCTAAACCTGATAAAATGGCAGGTGCTGACTTCTGCCACCAACTGGCTACAGCTAGCAGATGGTTTAAGTTTTAAATGCTTGGGCTCTGCTGTACTGTAGTCCTGTGCAGACTGCAAGTGTGAACCTAAAGCTAGAGATGTAGCCCCAACAGTGACAGGGGAAGAGGGCTATACTTTGGTGTCCTTCTGACCTTAGCATGGCAGGCAGCCACATGGAAAACAAGTCAAATGCCAGTATAAACCCTTCTTCCTTTGTGTTTAGTTTCCAGAAATGAATGCTATGATAATGAGGAGATTCAGTAAACCAGGAGATGTTGAACGTGCACGGAACTACGTGTTGCAGGTAAAACTGACAACAAATATTTCTGCTGTCCCTGCTGCTCAGTCTGAAATTCCTTGTCTCTCAAGTAAAATAGCAAGGCTGCATTGTCAAATACCTGTTGAGTAGCATGCAGTGTACAATGCCAAGTTAGAACTCCTCAGCTCTCCAACTGGCTCAGTGTTTTAGCAGAAATGCTAGGTACTAAAGAGCTTTTTTTCTTTCTTTTCCCTCCAATAGCATACAATCCATGTAATAATAAGCAGCTGAGGCACAGCTGTATCCAACAGCTGGTATAAATGGCACATAATTACCAGTCAGTCTTGTAACTGTAGTGCACACCCCATACCAGTTTTAATTGACTGTGGTCTAAAAAGACTGAGTAATGGTCTGTGCAAAATTAACACCTATTTTTCAGAATAGCATGGGGTTTTTGTACGTCTTTATTTAGGGCAGGAGGGGAAGGCATAAACCATTAGTTTCTAGTTTGTTATTAATACCAGTGCTATTTTGTAAGTACACACATTTAGCATGGATGAGTTTTAGTACTTTGACAGTTTCGGGAAGGCAGGTGGGCCCCTCTGGTTACAAAATGAATCCTCTTCCTTTCCCCTTCAGAATACAATGTGTTAGGGTGCTCACTGACCTTTAAACTTGCCCCTGTGACTGGAAGAGGCAGGAGGAGGCTGATCAGTTCCCCATTTCCTCTCTCTGTCTGCTCCCACCAGAGTGATGGTGTGCAGCAAACGACCTACCTCGCCCAGCGCTACTGCCACGCGGCCACGCGCGAGATCCGCAAGCTGCGGCCGTCCCCCGAGAGAGAGGCCCTCGTCCACCTGACAGAGATGGTGCTCATGCGCGACAAGTGAGACACCTCCTTCCACTCCTCCTGGCAGCTACTTACCAGACTGTGCCTACATCTATTTCAAAAGTTATTTGCTTCCAACACAAGCTACCAAAAATTATTTTTTTAAAAGAAAAACTTCTTTTTGTTTTTTTTTTTGAAATTCTACTTTCTTTTTTTTTAACAGAAGTTTAAAGTGTTTTACTGCAGGAAGCCATGCAATTCAGAGCAAATCAAACAGTGCTGTATAATTGTTTTAGTGGGGTCTATTGATTGTGGGGGATGGGGAAGATGTTTACATGTTGATGCACAAAGGCCACCATGAGAATAAATATAAATCAGTGTATGAAAAGTGAAGCTGTTCCAAATTTCACTTGTTTACACTAATAAACAGAGCATGCGTGTACAGGAGCAGTTAAACTCCTGTGAAGAGAGATGATTTGGATGCTTCCCTGGCTGTTAAACAGAAGCACCTAGAATTGTATATAGAGATACTGGTTTACTGTAAAAGACTGCATGTGGATTTAATTGGTAATATACATCAATGAGTTCCAATTCATGCTATTGGTGGCTACCTGCTAGCAGTTAACATGATGCAGAATTTGAGATTGATACCAAATGAATGCTTTTGTTCAGAAAATGAAAGGCTCATGATTTCTAGCTCACACTAAAAATGAATGATTCACCAGCCAGTCAAACCTGCAACTCCATCACTTTCCATCACTCATTTATAGAATATATTCAGTACCATCCAGAAGCCTGCTTTGAAGTCCCAGATACATTCCTCTGACAGTAATTACCCAGTACTACCACATTCCTTCTCAGGTTATTTCAGCCAGAGAATCTGTAGAGGAGGGGAGCACACCCTCGCTGGCTATCTCTGCCTGTGATCCCTCAACAATGGCCAAGTTCCTGTCACATGTGTTCCCCTGGGTGCTGTCTGGAGCACAGCCTGCTCCTGCTCCCTCTGCTCAATGGGACACTCCCAGAGCCACAGAGAGAGAGTTCCCACACAGAACTGCCAGCTACAGATGGTGTCCAGCTTACTGCACCCAGGTAACTAGATTCAATCAAGAACCCTCACTAAAATATTAAATGTTGGCAGAAAAGAACTTTTAAGAGTATGTATAAGTGTGTAATTCAGGTTTCAGATCTAATTTATTTGTCCTCTGTCAGTGATAAAATCATGTTACAAACATTTGCTTTTTAGTACATTGCCTGGGATAACACAGCCATGATTTTGCTACGTCAGCATTCCAAACTTCTTTGCCAAGCCAACCAACAAAGTAATGGACAAGACCTTTGGTTCACTTATATATTTATGAATGGAAAAAGTCATAATGTAAATTTACTCATTAAAAAAACTTGGGTACAAATTACACATACATAAGACCACCCATTTTTTGAATCACATGGACACCTTAGACCCAAACAACTCATTGTAATAGACTTTAGTGAGAATACTCCAGGTAAAGATTACAACAATTGGAAGCATCTTGGATTTTTAAAAAAGTATATTTCAATACATAAGTTTGTATGCATGCTTTAAACAAATATAGTTCAAGAATGAGCAAAGAGTCTAAACAAAAAGTAATATGACCAGCACTAACATTAAACTTCTCATCCAGGTTTTAATATGTTAGTCTAACGTAGTGTTAGTTACCATGCTGTACTGAAAAATGTAATGGCACAATCTGATCATGGTTCATTAAATATTATACCCTACTTCCCCATAATATTTAGGCTGGTCATAAAATTAACAATGCATAAGTAAATAAGTATAACCAGTTATAGACAGTTGCTTGTTTTACAAATTGCCATCAGGTAAGACATACTGTCCCCAGAGACTCAGAGATGGACATTCAATCATACCATTAAAACAGTATGGCCTGAAGAAATGGGCACAATTTTTTGAAAGTATATTAAGACAATTCTGTTAGCTTTTAGTTACCCCTTGTAAATAATCGTGGTATGACTTGAATACAAGACCAAACTTTGAAAAGCAAAGGATTTTAATCGGCATAGTGCATGATTGATTCAACGTAATTCCCAGGAAATAAGCCAGTTACTCGATTGCAAACTCCTTCATACCAGCCGTCATCGTTCTTCTTTATCACATAAATGATTGCACCCTCCATAAACGACAGCTCATCGTCTTTGTCCTTTGTATAGTCATATATAGCAACAACTGTGGGATAAACAGGGACACATTTAGCATTTTAGTAATAGCAACAGGATTAAAAAACAATTGCACTTCAGAAAATGTTAAAAGGTTAGTTTGCTATCGTGGGATTTTCAGTAATGAATTCACATGCTTTTCCTGTTGAACATTAAGCCCAGAAAATGGAGTTTCACTTTCCCTGCAACATTTTCTAGCAGTAAGAAGTGGGTGGTGACTACACTGAACACTCAGTTAAGCCGGTGACAGAGAAGTACATCCAACTGTGACACAGTAAAGTGGAACTTATGGACACTTAGAAGCTGAACTAGGGAATAACTGACTTGTGTGGTACCCACTTCTGATCAGATTACCTCAAAAGCATATGGATCCCTTTATATGCATCTCTTGATCAGCACATGGCTAAAAATAATTTGACAAAAATCATTCCACTGAGGCCCCTGCTTGCACCTCAGTGTGGCCTTGCACACATCACTGCTAAAGCCATTGCACACAAATGAATGGTCTTTCCTACAGAGGTTTTATGCCATAAGGAGTTCTGGAGTTACTTTTGAAGGAGCTGCACTGAGTGCAAGTAGGAGAGTTACTGAAGAAGAATGTAGAAGCAACATCTGCTATTTTTCAGTACCTGCTTGGTGAATACTTTACTCTTACCAACCTCCAACTTGCTTGTGTGCCATTAACAAAGCAGAGATTTCCCCAAGGAAAGAATGTTGCCACCACCAACACTGGAGTTAAAAACTACCACTGTAAATATACAGACCTCAGACGTCATAGGCTTATCCTTCAAAAGTTAATATGGATTTATGCAATTGATCAGCTTCATGAATTCCAAGAATCCACTATTTTATACCTACATATATTCTCAGATATCTGATGTCTTAATGCTTAGCAATGGTGTGCTGCATCAGTTATTTCCATCCCGTGGGTATGTCCTACACACAGTCCAGCTCCCAGTGAAGATGGAACACAGGAGCTCTGCCACAAATACCACAGGTACCTGGCCCCATTTTGTACTCACTACAGCACCAGCCAGCTCATGAGAAAACTGGCAGCACTGCTGCTGACAAAATGGTCAGTGCCACAACACAGACAACTCTCCACAGGTAGGAAATCTGCTTCTTCATTGTTCAAGGGAAGAGATGTTTACTATGTGAGCTCATACCTAAGCACAGATCACAGTCTGCTGATCTGGACTCACTGATAAATCTCCAAGAAGGCCTCAACACATTTAATAGTTCCAAGTCTAATAATCCACTCTAGTCATCTAGTTCGATGGGATAAATACAGCTTGGAATTTCTGTCCACTTCGCAGCAGTTTGTAGATGACTGCCCAGCAAGCCTGAGCTAGGTACAGACAGTCCAGCTCATCAAAGATGAAAGCCATCCAATTTACATTTGCTGCTCGTGAAGAAGCTTGCTTTTTCATCCATTCTAGAATGCTTGAAGGTATTTTGTAATTTGTGCAAAGAAGGATTATGTCTTACCACATTAGGTATAGCCACAAACTAAGGAAAGCATGATTTGAGTTCTCACTTAGGAGGGACAATGACTGTTTTTATCAGACCCACACTAAGTCCTCATTCCCTTCAGGTACCATTAATCCTCTGATACTGCACTAACACAGCTACACTGCTTCTCTTACCTTTCTCTATGTAGTTTTTAGGTGCCCAAGCAGGATCTCCATCTGCATAGGGATCGCTGTACTGCACAACAGCAGCCTCCTCATCCTCATAATCCACGGGGGGTGGGGGTGGAGGAGGAGGAGAGTCATCAAACATCGGCATCTCATCGGGAGGCGGCGGCGGGGGAGGAGTTGGGCTATCAGCAACTAGAAACATTTGGAGATGATTGTTTTTTCTAGAGTCAAGACAGTGTGGAGATGCAAACAAACCTGAGGCTGTACACTGTAAATAAAAGGGCTGGGCGGGACAACACACACAGCATGCACTATAATACCATGCACTGATTAGAAACAGAGGCTCTGTATTAACAACTACAACACACAACTATATTTGTTATTAGTGGCCAAATCTATGTATAAATGCTACTGGAGTCAAAGCACATGCTGCGGGGCATAAGCTGAACATCAGCAGAGAGGAAAGCTTCCTGCTCCAATGTCCATGCGCTGCAGCGTTAGCTATGGAGGACTCGAGTGGCACCCTCTGAGCCAGGCAGCAACAGGCCTCTGACTGGGCCAGCAGCTTGACTGGTTTTTAACAAATCCTTTGTCTTGAACAGTCACTTTAATTTACTTCTGAACACTGCTTCCTTGGATTCCTTCCCTCTCAGAGCTAGCATTACGGAACAAAAGGATCTGGTGTGGATCATAAGTCTCTTCTCTTTTATAAGATTTAACCAGGTAAGAGGAAGCCAAGTAATCCTTCTGCAGAAGAAAAGCTTTGTACAGATCCTTATCTTGCAGACTAGCTTGTGTGTGTGCACACATTCAGGAGTCAATTAATAAATGGAAAACTAAGACAGGCAGCTGCTGCTCTTAGGGAGGAAGTGCTCAAGGAATTAAATGTATAATCCAAAATGTCAAATCCCTGCCCGGAGATTCTCCAATCAGCACAGTTACAAGTTGCTTTGGGAAAGGGAAAAAGAGAAAGGCATTATGGTACAAATCACTTTTAAAATCAGCTCATTAAATTAGTTTCCAGTAATGTTGACAGCAGCTGGCAGCAAAATAGAAAGATGGCACACTCAGATGCAGGACATCAAATCACTTTATCCTATTCCTAGGGAGATGTGGTCCACTACACATGGACCTGGGTGTAAGCACTATAAAGCTACAAGTTACTGAAAGAAAGCTACTGTTACTAACAACAACTTGGTTACATAGCAACACAGATTAATTTTCAAGAGATCTGGGATTCTGCACACTGAAAACATAAGCTGAAAACCACTGCTCTAGGCAGGGTTTGATGGAACGAGGCATCAGGTCCCAGAATGTGCAGCTCCAGCACAGAAATTGTGAAAAGAAAGCCAAGCAACAGAGAAAGAACAACATCGCACTGAGCGAGGCCTTAACTACTGATAGTTACAATGGCACTGGAGATTAGAAACAGGGTTTTTGTTTGCTTGAATGCCTTTTACTTTTGGCTGGCCACTACTCTAGTGGTGACTTAACCCTTGTTCTTCAGCCCCATGCCCCTGACGAGGGACTTGGGCCCAGCTCCCATATCCTGTCTGGGTCAGAGTGGCTGCACTGGGACAGGTCTGGCACCTGCTGCCAGGGGCACAAGGGGGAAGGAGCTGCTGGGGCAGGGGCTGCCTCAGCCCAGGCATCCAGCCCCCTCCCTCCCCTTGAAGAGCCAATTCTTTACCTGCAAGCCCAGCTCTTCTTCACCTTGACCAGCTGAGCTGAACACCCCACAGCTCTCTCCATCAGTAAGACTGGCTGCCACTGTATTAGTGATTCCTCTCCCATACAGAAGCCCATTTATGTCACTTGGAGACAGACTAACAAAGTCTTTGGCGGAGTGAATGCTACGTCCTGCCCATTACTGAGCAGCACTCACAGCCAGGCTTCATTAATCCACCACAGACACATGACAACACTGTTTATGAATGGACTGGTTTTGTGCTGCAGTTTAGCACATCTTCCACAAAATGTATTTCTCCCCTTAATTTCTGTCTGCAGCCAGTAAAAAAAAAACAAAACAGTTGAAACAACAATCATTTGAGATCTTGAGAAATTCTTATCTTATGAAATTTTTTAAAAAAATTAAAAATGCAAAAAAAGACGTTATATTTATTCAACGATGAAGCTGCATATTTGTAAAGAAGGAAAGAGGGCAGGAAATGCAAGTGTGAAAGCACCAAGATGTACTCTGAGATGCAGTGCAGGAACTGCAAGCTTGATGAGAAACATTTAAAACAATTCAACTTCACATTTAAACAAAGAGAGAGAATGGAACAGAAAATTAGACAAGTGCCACTCCATTGAAGTATCCCCTTGCCTCTTGGACTTTAAAGTAGACTTTTCCTGGTTCTAAACTTATCCAGACCCTAGGACAGCATCACTTCTCCTAAGGGAGAGAAAACAAGCATACAAAAAGCCACTCTAAAGAAGAAAGGGTAAAGGGACGAGGATTTATACAGCTCCAAACTGAGATCTTCCTTGTATATATTCCCATCTCTGTTCTTTAAATGGGGGCCAGCAGACTCCTTTTGAAAGGACTGGATGTGAGAGTATAGCAACTTATATCAAGGCAGCTGTCCTTGAGCACCAGACACACCGGAAAACTTCTCTGGAGGACATGCCCATGGTTTGGATGCAGGACAAAAAGAAAAGATGTTGCATAGTTTCTAAGCCCTCTGTCCTTGTCCCCTGAAAGAAGTCCACAAGCAGAGGATGGTTGCCTTCCAAACCCATAGATCTCTGTGATAAGGGAAAGACAAGCCTACCCACATCTCCCTAACACCAGAAACTTCTTGCAGAAAATGAGGCCAATGAAAGTCTAGCACACAATGCCAAAACTCAACAACAGCCTCTGCAGCCAGTTTTGCTGAGCGTATGCACAGGCTGCCACACGCACCCCCGCCTCTGGAACGAGGCAGCAGCAGCTCCAAGCCATACTTGTTATATAACTTTCCAACCCAAGGGACAATATTAAAAGAAAGAAAATAAAGAACAATTCCTATGACCAGATTTCAAGCTTCAGCTGTTTTGCTGCAATCTCATTCACAAGTCAGCTTGCATTTTGCTGTTGCACGCACAGGTCAGTCTGTGCCTTTCACCTCTGCTCTCCCAAGGGCTGTGTTATCTCTCCAGGAGGACAATACTTGGAACAATTCAGAAGCAGGTGTCAATTTTCTCAAGTTTATCTGCAAGTGAAGACATTCTGTAACCTTCGTCTTCAGCAGGTTTACCTCTCTCTATACTAGTACTTTGGAAAGGTTTGTCAACACAATTTTGTGGCACACTATTCTACATCAACACGATTCTTACTGTTTACCTAGCATAGAACCAAAATACCTTCTTTTCAAATGAGAACCAGAGAGATGACTGATCTCATGGGGAATGCTCAGAACACAACCACTTAACAGCTCTAATGGGAAGCAGAACAGCAGCACTACTCAGACCTGGGGTCCTTAAATGGATGCTGCAGCTATATACCTAACTGTGCAGTAGTAGCCCCTGAGATCCTAGCAAACCTCAAAATGGTTCCCAAACTCTTTAAAAACATCTTTTATTTACTTCATGCTCCATCTACATCACATTTAGTCTGTTGTTTACAAAACTGCGACAACCTCCTAGAGAAAAGCTATCCCCAGATCAGGAACATGACTTTATACCTGCACTGGCACTTGAGACAGTAACACTCACCTGAAAGGAATCAAGCAGTAATGGTAAAAGCAGAATTACCAGAATAAACACCTTGCAGCACAGGTCACAGCTAGGGAGCACCTCTCACAAACCTAACAAGCAGAGCTATGCTGCAGGAAGCTCAGCAGGGAAACAGGGCTAGAGAACACAAAGAAATGGAGAATGAAAGGCTGCTGAGAGGACAGATGCCTTACAAGCTCCTTTGTAATGCATTAGATCTTAAGACTGCACGTTTTCAATTGACTGTACAGCTTCCTGAAAAATGCTACAGTATTGGAATCAATGGTTACACATTACATGTTCTGACAGTCCATATAAGCCTTTCTAATAAAAACTAATCAATTATTCCTAGTGAAAAAGGCAGGGTGATTCAACATGAAATTAAGTGTTTTCAATTAAAATACAATTTTATATTCACACCAAACATATGCCACATTTCACACTGTACTTCTGTAATAAATTTGCAGTTCAGAACTTAAATGGGTCAGTAATAATCATGCACATGTTATAAAATATTGAAGAGTGTGCCCTTCAGCTCCAATAGCATATTGACACTAGAATGCAAGATGGTATTAGCTTCTGGAAAAGGAAACAAAATAGAGTCTGACTTGCCAGCCATGCATGCTAGAAGAGAGTAGGCTCTACCCTTTAACAGCTCAGCTTGTCCAAACTTACTGTTTTCCTGCACCCTGGCCACGAAGCCTGTGAGAGGTATCTGTGGAGTCAACTGAGGCATAGGGGGAGGGGGTGGAGCAATAGAAACTGGTAGCAACACACACACCATATCGGGAAAGTCAAATGGACAAAGGAAAAAAAAAAGGGAACAAACAAAAGCAGCCGTCAGTAACGAGGACCACAAAACAAAGTATGTAAAGAACAACAAGAACACACACACACACAAGAACCTTCTTCAAGCTTGTGTTTCCAACAAGGCTGAATTCGTGGTTAGCCAATGGAGGACCAAAAGCAAAGCATGCCTGTGTTTAGCCAGGTAACAGCCGAGCGCAGGCTGCGTGTCTGGAAGCTCACAGGGTGCATGTGAAGGTTCTTGCTCTGTCACAGTTTTTGTGTGCTTCACCTGGGGAGCACATAAAGCTGAGCTTTTGTCTTGCTGCTAAATAATGATTACTCAATTTAGTAGTTATCTTTCCAAAGTGAGCTACTAGAAGTAGAGGTGATGTTTCGCAGGGTTCTGGACTCCTTCTCTAAAATAAAAGTGGAGCGCTGCACCAAGTGCAGCAAAGCAGCACCGACACAGAGTAAAGACAACTTTTGCAAGGGGCACAATGTTCCAGCATCAATACTTCACATTTACATAGAGAGCACCTCCCATCACCGTGCTCTGCTGGGACAGGGACAGTGGGCTAGCTTACCGCATTTTTGTTTTTCTCAGAAAAAGGGACCTTGTTGCTTGCTAGTAGAAAAAACAGATGGGTCTAGAGGAGAGTGGAGCTTTATTGAGTCTTCTGTGATGAGAGGGCACTCAGCAACCTAAAAAGGCTGGCAAAGGCTTCAACAGCTCCGAGTGGCTACATGAGCGCGCAGAGCTCTTCAGGAAGCACCTGCAAGCCCACCTTCCCTGAAGCATGTGCCTATCTGGTGAGTAATGAGACCTGTGACCACAGCCGTGCTCAGACAGGATGGGCTGACAGCCCGGATGTTCAACTCCTCCCTGCACAGGTAGGGAAGAGGAACAGGAACAGTAGGGCAAACCACTCAAACTATCAGCGCTGGCAGGACATCTCCCCCTTAAGTGCAGGGAATGAAAAGCATAAAACAAAACCCCACCCAGAAACGCAACAAAACATCAACTCATTTGTTTATACTGTGTCCCTTCTCAGTGGAATTTCTCTTGCTCTGAAGCAGAGAAATTCCTATGAAGGTAGGAATTCAGCAGGGTAATCCAGTTGGAACCAAATTTGAAAGAGGTTCTGTACTTCCAAGTAAGCAACAGTTTTAAATAAAGCAGTAACTAAGATTAATGTTTGATGAATTAAAATGAAGCATTTAGTTCATTACAAAACCAATAATCAAATAAACTGTATGGGATAAATGATCAATAAAATCAGGAGAACAAACAGTGTCTCACAAAATTGAAGTAAACATCTAAGAAAAACCAGAGCATTTGTTAGCATGAAAAGTAAAACCTTAAGGAAACATGGGACCTGAGTTTAATGTCAAGATAGCACTAAAAAATAATCACCAGTTACAGAAACAGAGGAAAACAGTTTCAAGTAGCAAAACACACCCATCAAAATACTGTTTAAAAAATGGTGACGATCAGTATTTTGAAAACACCAGAGAGGCTAGATTAAGAAACAGCACCTGCATTTGAGCAAAAAATTGCTTTGGACAAATGTAAACGTTCAGAAACAGTGGTGTGCACAGCATTTAAGACAAGTGAACTATTCCCAGAAGTAAAATCCTGTTTACTTAATGGAACTCAACTGTTCAAGCAGGAGGGAGTTTCTGTTGTTACAGTGAACTAATTTGGAGGGAAAAGAATGTGGAGGAAAATGAAATGCTAGTATGGGTGAGCAAGAGTAGGAGGAAAATCAGGTTTGGCAAAAAAGAGAAGATAGATACTGTGTCTGCATCTAAAAATGCTTTCTGACGAATGTAATACTTCTAAACTACCCAGAAAACTCTTCACGTCAGTGTCTCAAATATTTTAAAAGCATTCTTTTCTTAAGAGTAAGTACACAATAGCAAACACTGATCCAAAGAGATCTTGAACCCGAACATCAACATTTCTTTTCAAAAGAAATATTCCTCTGAAGTTTAAAGAGTTGGTATTCTGACCACTACCAAGAAAAAACATCATACAGCTACCACCCCTCAAGGTGTAATTGATCAAAATTTATGGAAATGGCAAGGAAGAAGTTTCCTGATAGAGCTTTCTATCAGCAGCCAAGATCCTTATTTTGCAGATCTTTCTGCAGTGAACCTTGTTTGCCCTTTAGGGGTAGGCAGGCAGGAGGCTGCTGACTAAAACCTTCTCACTTGCCCATGGCACCCATCCCTTCCCTCATTCATCTCCTTCTGTACTCCTACTAGTGTGAAAGCACAGAGAAGTTTTCTGCTAAAAGAGAGAGACTGAGCTCTGTAACAGTCAAGCTTAAAGCTAAGAACAAAGAAAAAACTTGGAATCAAGAAAGAATTTAAGGAAGAGACAGAGAGGAACTGTGTGACAGGAACAAGAGCATTGTACTCAGTATTCTTTTGCCACTATCCAAATAGTGGGGGGCTGTACTACAATCATATTAGGTCTCCTGCAAAAAACCCCTGTGTTTAGTTTATGTTCTCCAAGCACACCAAAAATGCAAGTATAATGTGCCTATAATTAGACAGGCAATCCTAATAATTTCTTGTCATGACTAAAAGCAAACAAGTCAGGGGGAAAACAGTATAATTGCACATAGTGCAATCACTGAACAATTTCAATATGGTTTTTCTTGCTTGTTTTTCCTTCTATTTCAGGTAAGAAAGCAGTAATCTCATTGATGCTTTTCATAAGTGAATTAAAATGCCATGCATGCTTTTACAATCATTTTGCTCAAAACAGTTTGTGATTTCAGAGCTCAGCAGCTTACTTGAATTTTGAGAATAAAGAGGCCCGCCATTAACATGAGGTTGAGCAGAAAATGGGGCAGTCACAGAAGGATTCCGTCTGTATCCACCAGAAGATGCTGAAGAAGTGGTAGAGTTGTGTCGCGAGATTTGCCTGGTCATTGTGCCATACTGGGAACCAGGAGCTGAACCAGGAGCAGCTGAAAAGCATTAGCCAGAGGAACCAAGGAAAAGACTTAAGCAGAGCATTACTTGGGATAGAATGCAGAAAACAGAAAAAGTCCAGAACCTGGAAAATACTTGGTTACAGTTCTCCAATCATTTAAGGTCAGTAACAGGCGATTAACAGAAAAACAAACATCCCCATTGCAATCAATAATGAGAAAAAACACACAGAACATAGTAACTCATATAAAGGGCATTGAGAAATGCTGAGAGTACTTTGAGAGACTGGATTGGACTGGAAAATTGAATCCAACTCTTCCAACTCTTAAGTGTATCTCAATTATACTACATGCAATAATACCCTTTATTAAAAAGCACACAGGAAAAAAAATTCACATTCTGCTCAACACAAATTATTTCCATTGCAAACCTGAACGTGCCTCCAATCTAATATAAAACAACACTTTAACAAAACAGCAAAACAAATCTCATGAGCTTCAGACACTTGGCACATTTATCAATCATATTTGCTGGTTGTGCTTTTATATTGATGGAATTTGTACTAACAAATCAGAATCACCAATGCCAGCTGACAGAAAAAGATGTCATTCATTCTTCATGATAAACAGCCATATTTACCTTCCACCTACTTGCTGCACAAACTTCAAGGTTAACAAGAGTTTAAGTTCTTTCATATTAACCTCTGACAGGCACAAAATCACACCTTGCAAACTAACGAATCTCACATGCTGTAGTCAAATGAATTAACGCAATTCTTAAATGCAAAAACTGGTTTGCAATAAAATGTTTAGTGCTTTTGTATACATGTATCATATAATTATATAAGACACAAACAGCAAGCAGTCAGAAGTTTGCAGTCCAGTAATACTGTCCAGTCACTTGCACTTAACATTTCAGTAAGGGAGAGTGCAAAGGGTTATGTGGGTCAAAGCCTCCAAAGCTAGTTTCAAAACTCAATCAATTAATTTTGTCATCAGCCTGTGACAGGAAAGGGTGGGGTATTTTTTCCTGTCTATTTTGAAAAGTACTACTTTTAGATCCCACCCTAACTGCTGTATGTAATGCTTGAAGCAAATTTTCAAGAACTGTTAGTTCATATCCTCAAGTCTTCCAGTTTGACACCTGCCTGCAGCATTACGGAATCAAAGCCAAGCCACTGTGACAGACACTTTTGCTTTCCAGTCACCTCATGCCCACAGGATAGAACACACACATCACCCTACACATAACCCAGCACTTCTAAGCCAGAGTGCAACTGCTGTGACTTAAGTTTTTGCTGCAGGACTTACACAGCCTAATACCAATATTCAAGCTGATTCTGAGACCTTGTAGGTCAGATTAATTAAACCTTAGCTTAACTGGGAGCAGATTTCAAGCAGCTAGCAGCCTTTTTCCCATACCTAGTGCATTTAGCTTCAGAGGCTTTAACCACAGGAAATTAGTGAAGATTAGATTTGTTGAAGAAAAAAAATCAAAAATCCCAGAACTGATTTTGTAATAAAATCACATAGGTCCCACTATGGAAGAAAAAACACCCTCACTAAGTTCATTAGGAAGAGATGATTATTGATTATGCAGCATGACTGCAATCACTTCAGCATTGACAAGTCTCACCTATCAGACTGCCCATCGGGAGAGGTGGAGGCAGTGGTGGTGCTGGCGGGGCTCCAGGAGGAACAGAAATGTGTGCTAACAAAATAGTTTATATTCCCAATTAGGCCATATTATTAAAAGTAAAAACAAAAAGAAAGTACAGGCACTTGGTAGGCTTCCCAAACAAATATGAAAATTCAATTTCAGCTAACTAATACAAATTCAGACCCTGATCCTATCCAGGGTTCTGTACATGCCAATCTTTATTCCCATTGACTTTATGGGATGCTAGATGATAGTAAGATTTCATGCCTATTTGTATCACTGTAGGACCAGAAACACCTGGGGAAGGAAAGCCTACATGTGTATAAGGAAGTGAAGACTTGTCATCCAATGAACAGAATTCTCTGCAATAGCAAAATTACATTACACCAAAATCCCACTACTTTCTTATGCCTTATGGGCTTGCAAAACACACAGTACATAAGCAACTGGGCTGGTTTATTACTGAGTTAATAATAATAATAATAAAGAAGGACCCTACTCAATCTCACCATTCATCATTCTTAAACATAAGGGAGTGTGCCTCCAAAGCTGAGAGATCCCGCATGGTTCTTTCACGGGAGATGGCAAAGTTAGCAGGGTATTTCAGGAGCTAATGTTTCCCATTTAACATGTACATAGTTGCTGCTGCTCTCAGGACACCCAGAAACGCCAAATTGTAGACAGGCATTTAAAATAACAGTTGAGCTTTAAAAGGATACATTTGTCTTTTATTCCCTCTGTACATCCTTGACTGTTTTGTAAAAACGTGGATCAGCAAAGGTATTTTAACCATCCATTATTCAGTAACTGATTATCCTGCAACTACTCTTGGTAAAGAACTACAGCTTTAGACTCAGCACTGATGAGTGATTTCTGGAGCAGGACTATGCTTCAGGATACTTTATACCCCACCATATTTAATCCAAGGCCCTCTGCAAACACAAGAAGGTAACAAGAAGCAGCCTGAGGTCAGCATGGGAGGAGTTGCACATACCTGGCCCGATGGTTGGCGGTGAAGGTGTAGGCACGGCAATGGGAATGCCAATACTGCTGCTGCCACTGTTCTCTCGACTGCCACTTCCTCCACTACTGCCACTGCAACAGAAAAACACAAGAATTAGCACAGCATCTCCTACAAAAGCATATCAGCAGTCACACTTCTTGTGTGAGTTCTGCTAGCCTAACTCAATTACAGACTGTTGAAAAACTCCCTATTAAATGCCTCTGTCTTTACCTACAATTGCATACAGATAATCAAGTCTGGATGCATTACACTCCTAATAAATGGAATTAGCTAAGCTGATAAACATCACTATGAATAAAATGTGCAATTAAATGCTTCAAAAAATAAAAAGGTAATCAACCATGCAAGTTCTATGCAATGGAGTAACAACTGCAGGAGTAGTTCAGGGGCCTTGTAATAATTGAAAGTAGTATGCTGGGGCTGTAAGACTCCTTGGCTAAACTCTAAATAATTATTTAGGATTAATTATGCTGTCAGCTGAAGGAACATTTCCTTTACTCAGGGCAGAAGTTTAGATTGCTAAGTTTTTAACTGAGAATGGACATGATAACCAGCCGGGGTATAGTGTGCTTAATTTTCTGTACATCTAACACTCCCCACTACCCAAGCACACACCTTTTATGTATGAGAAGTTTGTTTCCAAGACAGCCTGAAAGGTAACAGTACAGCAAGCTCAAAATTAGTCTAATTAATGTTATATGATATGGAAATCAGAGGCCAGCAATGTAAAACATAGTGAACTACTGGATAACATTTCTACACATGCCTTTGGAGGTTATAACATTTATTTTCTTTGAGGGAGCTGAAAAAGAATCCAAATTAAAGTAGAATCTGTCCTTGTGCTTATCTAAGAGCACTCCCTAGTTCAAGTCTTGAATTTATATGCATTAAATGGATAATGTAAAGGAAATTAAGCAGATAAGATGTTTTGAAGCCAAAACTTCACTTTAGTCCATCCATGTTGATTAAGATTACTCAGTGAAGTTCTAGTTTATTTACCACTCCTGGATAGCTATAAATCAGTCAAGAATCAAATGCAAATCATTCAAATATATCTCTTTAGAAAATAACGTTACAAAAAAGAAAATTGGTGATCTGAAATGGAAGCCAAGAAAATTCCTTCAAAATCTGTCTGCTGAAGACCTTGATCTTGTCACCATGGTTGCAGCTGAATTTCTAACTGCAGCCTACATAAAAGAAGATCTTGTGAGACAGGAGTAAGGAGCATTCACAGTAGCCAGTTAAACAGACTAACAAGATCCTCAATGCAGCGACATTAGAAGTTATTTAATTCTGACAGTATTTCATCACCAACTGTGTCTAAAATACTCTCTCAATCCCTGTTGGTGACCTACCATGTTTACCTGCCTACTGGGAGTTCTTAAAGAAAGAAAAATATTAAGAAAGAACCTCTCTAAAAAATAAGCTAACCTTTTACTTCTAACTATATTGAATTCTTTCATCTGTTTTTTCCCAGCAGCTTGAAGTCTGTGATAAAAATCAACTTGAAAAAAAAAAAAATGAACTCACTCAAGAGACTAAGAGGAACATTTAGCCCTGCAATTCAAGAAAAAAACAACAATTTTAAAAAAGCTACACTCAGAATATTGAATATGAAGGCACTTCTTTGTGTTAGGGAAGTCAGCAATGCAGTGGTAGAATAACTCACCTTTCTGCCTTTCAACGAAAAGCCGACAGGCACAAAGCTTCAAGGCTTTTCTGCAACTTCAGTAAGTACTGGCTTGCCAGGCAGGGAAGAGTTAGTGTGGGAAAACCCCCTACCTGTGTGTTCGTGGTCTCTGGTTCAAGGAAGCTGTCCTTCCTGGACTGTGCTGACTGCCCAGCCTGGCAGGGCTGGTCATGTAATCATTCGGGACTGTTGGCGGTTTGACTGGCTCCAGGGTTTTGTAAGGAGTATTTCGTCTGGACAAGGAAAAAAAGATTTGAAGACAAAAAGACAAAGAATCAGAAGATTAAAAGGATAAATAAGTGAAGCTGTAAATCCAGTTGTTTTCTAAATTTTTCATGTAAGATCACTGCAGTGACCCACGCTGTGGTATATTAAAATTCCAACGGGCAAGGTAGACAGGTCACAGTCAACAGCCTAAAGCATTCTTACTTAGACAGATCCATGCAAGCTGGCCTACAGCACATAAAATGGTCAAAAAAGCCTAAACTAAACTTACCATCCAAAATACATTATTTGATCAACCTAACATACAATAGCTACATCTGCTTAACACCCTAGGATTACCTGTCAGCACATGACAAATTTCCATTGTACCAATTTCCTCTTCCCTCCCCCTCTTTCCCATCAGAATCCTTTCCAAAAGTATTCTTGGCTAAAGGTATTCATCTCATTAAGACATCAGCAAGGCTGAATCAAGATTCACAGAACAAGTGACATTTGCAATCACCAGTGCTTTTCCTAGGAGCATTACTTCACGCAGTAATCAAGCAACCTCATCTCACATAAGCAGATTGGAAAGTGCCTCACAGATGAGCTTCACTGTCTTCATTTTGTGACCCAAGAAAGCAAAGCCCAGAGAATTCCAACTCAGCAGACTGCATCAAGTCAGAAATGTAACACGGATCTTTTGAGATCTATTTACCAGACCCATTACTGCCATAAGAACAGTGCATTTATTGTACTGAATTGCAGAACTCTTCAGTTCTCACCAGTAACTGAGAGATCCGTTGCAAAACACAGAATTTGGCAATGCACCAGAGCTAAGCAAAACCAAAAATACTGAACTACTGGCATTTAATAATTTGTTCAATTACTGGTTATAACTGAGTTGGTAAGTTATACAGCTTCCTGGTATTTTAAGAAGCTTACTGACTTTCTTTCTACATTATGGAAAGCAACAGTACTAAACTAACTTTTCAAGGTTATTTCAGTTGGAAGCACAATAACAGTCTTCCCTACTTATCATTTTTATTTGGTAGTCTTTAGATCTCTACTGCTTAGAACTGAAATACAAAATTTCTTCTTTTTTTCCAAAACTGATCTCTTTTGGCAGATCTATAGGTGGTGACACCCTGCATAATAAAATCATCTAGAGTTCTTCATACAGACAAGCTAATTTACAAACACCACAGTATCTGAAAACAGTTACAGTATTTCCACTTTTTCCTTTGAGAGGTTTTAATAATAAATTGTTATAGATGGAAGACAAATACACTGTTTGCTGACACTGCTCAGAGCTCCCCCCATCTCACTGTCCCCCAGTGTTTCAGGGTGATCCTTGCCACCAGGGAGAGCTATGGGGAGCCCAAGACCTTGCTCTGACTAGGACCCTCGAGGAATGACTTCAACTACTCCCACCACATCCAGCTCCAGCAATTCACTCACTCTGCCATGGTACTTCTAACCTGAGCATCCAATGATTTCCACAATCTCTCCCTGGTCCTTTGAAGAGACCCCTGCTTACTTCAGCCCCTTTCGCTTTTCACTCTCTGTGATTTCCATGCAGGGCTCCCTCCCCACCATATTCCTTTAGATAGTCCTGCCTTGGAGGGACAAGCTGCACAACAGGCAGCACCTACTTAGAGGCCGATGTTACACATTAAGCTCATTGTGATTTTACATACCTATCTCTGTTTTCTGGATCAAAGGGAGAAGAGTAGCATCCTTGTGGTTTCTAGCGATTTTTTCTGCATAAATTAGGGTAAGTCATGCCTGTGATATTTCATGCTTTGGCAGAACACGGCTGCTCAAGACAAGAACTGTACTTCCTGAACAAGAAGGGCAGATAGAAATCTCTCTTACAAACCCACATTATTCCTCCCCCTCAGCCAACTGCTGCCACTTGTCAAGCTCATCTGGAAATGACATTCAGCTGATTAATCCTTATCAGGCATCAGCTAAGGCAACCAAGCAGCTCTGGCATGCTCAGGGGGGAGCATTAGAGAGAGGCAACTCACCAGTACATCAGCTCTGCTGTTTCACTAGCAAGCATCGAAGACGACATGAAAGTGCTACCCAGGTTCCCAGGGCTGATAAACAGCTCTCTCAGCTGGGATAAGAGACGCTACTGGAATACTGATTTCATGCCCTTGAGCAATGGGAATTTTCAGAAAACATGCTGAGGAAACCTCTAGGTTAATTTCTCTGTGGAATACGCAGGAAACACTACCACCAAAGCATCAAACAGATTAAAAATCACGTCTTCAACAAAAGGAGTTGCTGCTCCTAATTTTCCTTGATCCTTGCTCCTGATCTCCACCCTGTTCTGTCTCATTATTCCTCATTTTTCCAGCATCCTGCCTCTCCGAGACAACATACCTGAAGCCAACACAACCATGTCAGCCAGCTTTATAGTGCCTCAGTCCCCCCCAGTATAAAGGGAAGGCTGAGTGTGACAAACAAGTAGGAGGTCATTTAGGATGCCTTTTGGAAGACGTTGCACAGTTGGACAGACAAAACCATATGGCACATGCACTGAGCTTCTCAAGTATTAATGTTTTTGTCTCTAGCAACAACTCCTTGCTGGCACACCAAGATAAGCAGATTTCACTCCCCACAGGTCCACAGCAGCAAAATAGATGCAGGGAACTCTGCACACAGTGGGACTTGGGAATAGCAAAATCCTTCCTCATTTAAGTATAAAAATAAAAATGCACAAGCCAGCAAGAATAAATGTTGCCACTGTGTTCACAATGCCATAAATTTTGCTTAGATAATGCAACAACTACAGCATGAACAGCCACTTCGTAGCTCTTGTAATACTGAGAAATCAGTAGGCAAGAACTGTACTCATGAAGTCTTTCCCCCACTGAAGTTAAAACTTTAAGATTCTTTTCTGTCACCAAGGATTTCTCCACGAAAGTCAGGAATAACAACAGCTTCCTCGTTTATCCATACCCATATTAAATCCTTCCCCATGAAAAAAAATTCTTTCAAACAGTCATCCTGAAAACAGGAGTCAATGCAGCTGAAGGCATTTATGCAGAAAAGGTTATTGTGATTTTTTTTTTTTGCTAAAGGCAACCAGAATTGCTGTCTATCCATGAATTTAAGAAAGACCAACACTGGCATAATTAAAAATTTCTATTACACAGGAGGGACCAGGCAGTCCATTCTTACCCCAGAGTTCCCCGGCCTGACATGGGAGGACTTGGTGGTTTTTGTGTAGGCGGATTTGTTCTTGACAAGGTGCCAGTTCTTGCAGGCTGGTTATTTCCATGCTGAAATAAGGGAAAACATGATTTTATTTTTATAACAGAGCAGGTCTATTACTGACAGCTTCTTTTTTTTTAAGTGTAAGAGTATGAAGTGAGAATTCCCAGACAGCTGTCAAACAGCAAGTTTTCAGCTACACACGAGACAGACACCAGTAAATACAAAGAGACTAAACACAAGCTTAATGTTATTTTCACTATTAATTTACAACAGACATCAGAAAGGTAGGCAATTGACAGGTTCATGCACAAATGTCTTCTATCCCTTTTTTTTCCTTAAAGGGAAGCCACATTTGTATTCATTCCCATTTGGATGTTAATAATTTAGATCAAACTTTAACACTGACAGTACGATACAGCCAGCATGGCCCAGAATTTCTCAATGTGCCCCTGCTATTTGACTAGGAGAGTCATTCAGGTTGTCTGGGAAGTCTCCTGCAAAACATGTAAGTGAAGGGAGTCAAGGCATCTACTGAATTCAGAGCAAAGCACTATACGTGTTAGAGAAATTAATGTATCTATGTATAAATGCGGATGTCAATGTATCGCAGATATATTGACACGCTAAATGCTGTAAATGAAAAAAAAGTATAGCATGTTTAATCTAAATATCCTATGGAAAGCAGA
This sequence comes from Drymodes brunneopygia, assembly GCA_013400955.1. Classification (NCBI taxonomy): domain Eukaryota; kingdom Metazoa; phylum Chordata; class Aves; order Passeriformes; family Petroicidae; genus Drymodes; species Drymodes brunneopygia. The sequence continues at coordinate 43,882 of VZTZ01045829.1, read as the reverse complement.
AGAGAGTGTAAGAGAGCGCTAGTTTTCAGTTTTAATGGCTCTGCAGCCTCTACTATCAGTCACATGAGGCACTGTGGGTCAAAGGAGAAATAACACTTCTTACCTTGGCTTTTAGCCACTTAACGTTGGCAAAAAAGGGGGGAAAAAGGTAGAAATTAATGGCAGATCCATCACAACTGATAGGACAGGTTAAACTAAAGATAATCACATTTTAAAGAAATCATTTCTGTCTACTGATAATTAGCTCAACCTAGTACACAAAGAGATTCTGCTGTGTCAGTTACTGAAAATTCTGTGTCTGACCAAGTGACCACAGAAAAAAGCACTTGTGTCAAAATTCAGTTTAGCTAAGCATTGCCAGATACGTCTGCCAGGTATTCTCATGGGCAGTAAAGGGTTGAAAAGCCCTCTGCTGATCATTCAAGTCCAAACCCAAATCAATGCTATTCAATGGCAGTATGCACTTAAGAACTCGTTCACAAAACCACAGTTTCAGCAATATGCACAGAATCGACAGGCCTCTTGCTTTGACACTTAACCTTCATATGTTTTCAAGAAATCCTAGCTGCTGCATTGAATGGTAAATAAAGAAAAGGGAATTTTTAAACAGGACGAGCAGCAGCGCCTTTCACCTCTGGTTTATTGATTGAAATCTGATTCAAGCCAGCACAACGCTGGCTGCTCAAAACTGTGTTGGCAGGGATATAATGATTGTTATTCTGAAATTTTAGCTCTTAGAATCAAGTCATTATATGACTCCACTGTATCATTTTAACAGCCTTCGTGATTGCAGAAGGAAAAAAAAAATCAAAACTTGGCCTCATGAGGAAAATGTAACATTTAAAGTAAACTCAAGCCAAGTTCTTTCATTTTTGGGGGGAGCAAGGGGTCATGGGAGAGTGGTATGGGGGGATAGGCACTCATATTTTTGAAAGGGTTAATTTCACCAATTAAAAAAAAAAAAGAAAAGCAAATACAAACATCCAAACCCAAACAATCCCAATGCTTTTTCTGAAATTGTTTGGAATTAAACTGTCACTTTCAAAGCAAGCCTTCTAAGGCAGACCATTTCAAACTGTGGTTTGCATCTTCTTCTCCTCCTCCAAGAAACACAGACTAGTTTAAAGGCATTCATGAACTCAGTAAGAAAAGTAATTAAAACATGCTATACAGCAAACATGCATTTGAGACTTCTGACAGGGTCTGCAAAACCAACGAAAAAACAGGGGTTTACAAATGAAACGAGCTTGGAAGCCACTGCCCTTAAGTTATTCATTTTACAAGAACAGGAATATAAATCCTGTTCCAAAATTCAGATTAAAAAGTTGAGCTCTGGTAAGTAAATTTGAAGGTCAACCCATTTACTCCCAGCCTGGGCAAAAGTTCATCAGCAGAGTTCACAGGCATTCAAACCACCTCTCTCCCCACATACTTATTTTGTGGATAAGCACGCAGGTTCAGTTTCCAAGATGCTAGAGTACTCTTCCAAGTAGTGTATTTTTAAAACAGGCCTTTAGTAATGCAATTTGCTTTCTCTTCTCACAGGGATATGTGACCCTTCCCCTTACTTCACCAGTTGCCAACAGCAATGGCATAATACAAGGAATTTGTTAAAGGAGGCCAAAAAATGAAAATCTTGGTTCTGTCCTTCCCCAGCAGACATAGCAAGAAACTTTTTTCAAGGCTTAAAAGGAAGGGTGGCATGGTTTCTTATCCAGCCCCTACTACTAAATTTGTCTGCCTCAAAAATACAACCCCAAAAAGCTTCCTTTCTTTCCTTCCCTTATGCAGTGTCCCTCAGCATTTATGGTACTTCCATCCCCCTCCTAATCCCTGTTACATTCTGTCTCCACTGCAATGACATATGAATATCAACATATAGCAATGATTCCATTAATCTTCATCTTATTTCAACTTTCTACTGCTAAGTACACTAAACATTTATCTGGAGTCCAACAGCTCTTGACCTTTATTCCTGTCTCTAGCACTACATCAGGTGAGCTTCATCTCTTTTGTTACCAGTTAAACAATATACAGACAGATACACATGTGATTGTTCAGAAGAATCAGAAACTGTTGTCATACTGCTTTCTATATGTGTAAAGGTCTGTAGATGTCCTCTCTGTTGTTGTCAATATAAACAAGAGTTATACAGGCAGGAAAACAGAAGGCCAGAACACAAAAGGATCTGGGATTCATATGGGAGAGCAACTCCTGATCCAAATGACCTAAGTAAGGGGGGAAAGCAATTGAACCAAAGCAAGATGAACCATATGGCTATTTAATCATGGTTAACAAGCTAATTATTTAGGAGGAGACTTTTTTTCATTTATTGGCTGAGCTTATGAGGTCAAGACTGCTGCATTTCTTGGTCTGAAAACCAAATGTGATGCTTTCTAAGCAATTAAAAAAACTTGTTTGGAATCAAGAACAGTTTATGCAGCAGTGTCTAGACCCAAGGTGATTTGAAGAAGAAGGTGAAAAAGACAGTAAAAAATGATAAGGAGTAGCATGCATGTGCAAGCATCTCTACATAAGCCTCTAGGCCAGCCAGCCTGTTGGGAGAACATGACCATCACCAACTGCCTGATCAGTACCAGGAAGGTCAGAGCCAGGAAGGAGGGAAATGCAGGGCATGAGGAGGAGAAGCAGTAGCATGCATATGGTTCACAGCTTGAAGAGGGAAGAGACTGTTCTGAAAGCGTATAAAATGAGAGACAGGAGGTGCAAAAGGAAAAAAGCTTAGTCAAATGAAGAGCATCACTGAGAACTCCTGCAGAAGCTGTGAGGGGCATAATTCCCTTCTCCTCCTACTATTTGTATTACTGCACACAGAGGAGACAGTTTTCAGCTTGATACCAGCATCCTAGGTGGCACACATCAGAGCAAAAACAGTCTGTAGGCTTTCTGGGGATGCTTGTGATGCTGACGGTGAGAACTGGACAGATCAGGATGTACCCAGAAGGGAAACAGGGTAGGCAGCACTATTGGTTGGGGTTTCTTGCAATGATATAGCAGATCATGTTTTAAAGAAGCAAGCAGAACAATCTTGCCTTTCCAGGGAAAACACAACAAGCATGTGGCTGACCTGGATAAAGCTTTAAGGGTTGTCACAAAACTAAGAGAAAGAAACCACAGTCTCGGGTTCAAGAAATAAGAGTCAATGCTGATGCATTTCCAAAATGTCACAGCTAGGGCAGTGACACATCCACAGGGTTTGGACAGCACAGGAGAGCAGGCTGGCCTAGGACCGAGAGCCAACAGGGGCTGGAAAGAAGCAAAGCAATTAAAGGCAACGGGCAGAACAGGTGTTTGCAACAGTCATGCAAGGCATTTATCAAAGCCAAAATTGAGGCTGCTCCTGTAACTGATGCCAGGAATTCCAGAGCACCTGGACTTTAGAATTTCAGCTATGGGTTTGGAAGGACAAGCAATGACTGCTAGTACCAAGAGACTTATTTGCTTAAGGCAACTCTTTTGGCAATTCCAGCATACTCACTTCTGGTAGTCAGAAGTGTACAAAAACACCAAAAGGCAAAGTACTGCAGGTTGCTGTCACTGAGGTCAAAGGGACAAGATCAAGAATAGCATGAAAAGGAAGGGTGTGAGGAAATCAGAAATACCTACTGATAGCCAAAGGATGTCCAGACATCGAGGGACTCCAATAGCTGGCCTCAGGAGGCAGCCATCTAACAGTTTTAAATAGTTTTCATGTCAAGTAACAAGTCATGGGGGAATATGAGTCATGATTCAGGGAACTATAAAGATATCATTTGAGCTATAAACTGTGCTTGGAAAACTAAGGTTAGAGATGGTTGCAAATAACTCATTTATGTGAGCAAATTTATCTGTAAGCACACAGAGGACCACCTGCACACAGAAGCAAAATACTTATCATGCTGACATTCAGCAAGTTTCTCCTGCACATTTCAGCTATGAACTCTCCAATTGCACAGTGCAGAAACTTCAAATCTCTATGCAGGCTGGTTGTACCTCCCCTGCTGTATTCACTCATTATTTCTTCAACTCCTGAATTTAAAGAGCCAATTTCACTCTATGTCCTGCCATACCTAGGATGACTGAAAGAGGTCATTAAAGACTACCCAATATAAAAGCTCTTCAATGGAAACAAGGGTTTAAAAAGTGTGCCAGTCTGATCTCCATTAATAGTAAGTATCTGGCAAACTTGGAACTTTTATACATACGGTCTCTAAAAGCAATAATCAGCCTAAGATCTGTTAGCTTTGACCAAAAATCACAGTCATCAACCACAACAGAAAAAAACCCCACATGGTCACTCTTGACTCTTTAGTCAACCTCCCTTTTACTTAAAAAGGTACTTCCTTTATTAGTCATGGGAGAATGCCCCTACAGAAAGGTAGCTGGCTGTAGGACCTTTTGAAGTGCTATTACATGTGTGCAGCTAGGCAATTTTGCACAAGATTGCCTTCTGTCTCACCAGTGGGGCAGTTCTGAAATACCACAAGATGACACAGAGCAAGAAAAGCAGAAGCTGGAAAGGTGCTTGTACTTGAAGGTAGGGGATGCCTGAGGAAATGATACAGCAAAGCACCAAGCCTAGAACACGGTTTCCTTACAGAAATCAAGATACGGATTCTGGTAGAATATGTAATCCAAGATGTTGTTCAGCAGGCAGACTGTGAGTGTCAGACACTCAGAGTAAAACACTTCTGCCACACTAGTTTTGTTTAGTTTTAAAGAAATGATTCCTGTGTCTCAATTTCCCTATCAGAATGGGTCAGAAGCTTTTATTTGTTCTTTATTCCCTTATAGTCTATAGTAAAACAGATTATTTTGAGGAAATTAAGGTTTCAAATTAACACTTCTTTAAATATTGAACATATGTAGGTAAGGCTCTCTTCAGGGAAATTTAACCGCTCTAATATTTGCAACCCAGTCATCAGTCTTCTGTTAACAGCAACCAGTAGTTTGTCAGTATTGCTTCTCTCTTTTACCATTTTTTTTTTATTTTTCAATCAAAAAGCATTCGTATACATAAACCTGTTCTGGATGACAGACAAACTTAACAGTGTTCTCACAGCACTCAGTAGTCTTGTTCAGAGAAAGATACCTAGATTCCTGCATTTGAATAGTTCAAGATCTTTCAGTTGAGTTGGTGACTTTGAATCTAACTACAATAAATAAAGCTAGCATTAAAAAAATAGAAAATTAAGAGACCTCAACATTTCGTGTTTCCTTTGCAAGCCAAAAGGCTTGAAACCTACATTGTATCAGATGACACTAGGCACACTTCTGAATTTCCAGTAGCAAGTGCCCTATGGAAAGCACACAGTGTTAACACTCACAACAGAGTCATTAGAGTTGGCAACAGGAAGTTCCTTTTTCCCCCCAGAGAAGCATTCTTTACCCTACAGCAATATTTACTGTTTGGCCATGACCCCAGAGGGATGATGTGACATTAATGAAATTGGCAACATGACATCCTTTGAAGCATGAACGTCTGACAGAGGCTGGTAAGGGGACAAAGGCAGCAGCAGCTCCAGTTCAGGATCCCTATTTCACTTGGGTTTTATTAGGGTGAATTATTTGAAATTTAATATTCCAATGGCTACACACAAACAATCTTATCCTAAAAGATAAGTAGGCATGATTAGGGGTAGCCTTTCACCCTCACATCAGCATCTCATCTGCATTTTCACTTCGCACTGACACAGATATAAGCATAAGGACCACAGACAAGTAGGACAGGCTGAGAAGCTCAAGGGTGAGAGCAAGACTCCCTTCTCTAAGCTTAATGTTTCTCAAGTTCTGGCCCAATCCCTACTTTAAGGGAGTCCTTCCAACTTCTATTTGCTTGAGAAAGATTTCTGAATGCTTAACTCCTGTCTGACTTTCTTGGCTCAAAAGCTTCTTACAGCTTTCAAGTGCTGAAATGCAGATTTTTTTATAGAGACAAAATTACAATTATTTTCCTTAAAATAAAACTGAAAAGTGATCAATCTTCACATACAATTTAAGTTTGGTTTCGAAGAACTATTAGTTCCATAAAATAAACTTGATCCAATTACAGCTATTAGGCATTTCAATTAGGCGTGCATTCAACATTTTATCTGCCTTTAACCATAAGGCATCATCACTTCAATTTCCTACTTAGTTGCCATTTAAAAAAATTGCCGCAATTCCACCTGCCTTCTATTCAAAAAGAAGATTATTATAAATTCAAAGGCCAATTTGAATTTGGCTTTTAAGGGCAAATTTAAGGTTTTTAAGGCAGCTTCCAAGCTTCCTCCTTCTCCCTGCTCTTAAACTGAGGATTTTCTGTATGAGTAATTGTGTTTGACCTATTTATTTGCTGGCACGGTATTTTTTTTCTTTCCTTTCACAAAAGAAGTAGAAGAGGAGGAAGGAAACGTTAAAGTAGCCTCTGCCTAGTAATTTTAAACCAAGCTCTACACAGGAAGGTAGATAACGACACTTACTCTTGTTTACAAAGAATTACTTTAGCTACATTCCCCTATGCCCAGAGGGTGACAGCTGAGCAACCACTTAACAGAGCAGCAAAAATGCTTCTCTGTGTGCTTCTTGGAGCCACCAACACGTCTGCATTGCTAAGGAAAGCCCCCTTGCTAGCAAACTAACTTAAAAAGCCCTACTGATTTGGGTTGATGCTAGCCACAGCTTTATAGGGATATATATAAAAAAAAGCAACTTTTGGAGACATTGTCTGTATCTGTCCCTGCAAAGGGAAGGGGCAGGGAGTGCAGCAGCTGGGGCACTTTGGGGCTGCCATGGAGGTTTCAGGCTGAAGGAGAATGCACCTCTGTGATCCTAGGATGCTCTACAAAAGCTTTTCAACGAGGAACGTGCTGGAGGAGGAAACAGCACTGCCTTCCAAGGAAGTGTCTCCCATCAGTGAGGAAACCTGACACAGAGAGCAGCTGCTTACTGTAACATCACTGCCACCTCCACCCTCACCTGCCCCCACAGAAATTGCTGCATGCATGTGAGACAGAGGGAGGCATGCAGAGCCCTTCTCCATGCCCCAAGCACATGCACCTGCTTTTGCATCCTTTCCACACAGCCATGACAAGCAGAGACAAACAAAGAAAAGGAGCTGTGACTATACACAGGAGGTGGTTTTGGATTTGCTCAGATGGAAGATGTATGGTGAAGACAGCATTTACCCTGAGGATTACACACCTCCCTAACTTCGTTATTTAGCTCTGTGAGACATTATTTTTATCTACATAAAATATGTAACAATATGAAACGATTCAGGATCACCCCATAAAATATACTGCACATTTAAACAACATTTTTCCTAGGATCAATATTTAAATAAATAAAAGCAGAAACAGGGTATAATCCAGTCCATATCCTTGATTTCTCCTCCTTGTATTTTTCCTTTATGTTTCTTTATCAAATCCTACACCAGAACAGAGTCCCACTAACAGCAATGAATTGCCATCTACAGATTTCAAAGTGTTGTATAATTTTTATTTAATACTTAAATGCCAATATATGTGTTGTGCTGTATTTTACTGACAGTTGCTACAGCAGAAAGCATTCAAAGATCTGCAAGTTAGTCAAAGTGACAACTGTTCCAAGCAGACCTCAAACTTTTTTTTCTCTAGAAAAACATGGTTTCTAAGGCCTTATTGGACATGTTGCTGTCCAACTTGAGGTGGAATCTTTGCTCAAGAAAATAAGACTTAACAGACACTGAAGCATCTTCTAAGACCACTCTGGACAAGACAAAGTCTGTAATTCAGTTTATTGTATGCTCTCCCCTAACTGTAGATTCAAGAGGCAACTCGGATTCTAAGCATCATCTTTCATTTGTGCTGACTTCCAAGAGGACCTGATTCAGCTTCTTAAGTTGCTTTGATTTTCTTGTAAAATCACTACCTACATCTAGGTGACTAAGTAAGCTACTTCCTTTAGAGCCTTGATCTGTGTCACACTCTTGGAACCCAAGTAATAGGTTGGCTAAAACATTTAATTGTGTCATTCACTAACTCAGCACACTTTTCAACAGTGTCTCCAATGCATGGCAGCCACCTTGAACTACATACCTGAGGTCTGGCTGGCAGTTTATTTCATTTGTATAACAAGTCTACACAGAAAATACCAACTGTTTCATGCCTTTCACAGTTGTAAAACAGACTTAGGCAAGTCACTCAAAGAAACAATATCAAGATATAATTTGCAGCTGTCTTGTAATTGAGTTGGTAATTTGGTTATTACTAGAGGCTTTTTTACCTCTGGAAAGACCAAGTTTTTAGTATAGAATAAATCACTAGCATTCAAAAAAACCCTTTACCAAAACCATTCTGTAAGAACTGCCTAGAAAAGGGTAAACAGCAACCACTAAAAAAAGAGGGTCACATAAATAAAGACACCAGTACTCCCAAAAGCAAATAGTGATAATGAAAAATGCAACAGCTAAGCCTTACTAACCTCAGCCTTCATGGATCAAGCAACCTGTTTAGAGTCTGCACAATGCACATAGTTCGGCAAAGCATCAATTTCAGAGACCAACAGTAATTATTCTACTTTTAAAGTCTTCTACAGCACTTGATCCCTGGAGCACTTAAATGCAGAAACCAATAACCTGACATTGAATTCCTGTACTCTCTATTCATGGAACATTCTCCTCAAATGCAGGCTATACTGAAAAATCATCAGTTTCTCTGACTCCAGTGTTTCTTTTTTATAGCAATTCAGAACACGTATGTCAGGCTTGTACACAAGACTGTTATTCATCAAGACTGGCTTAATTTATTAGTGTACAACAATCCTAAGAGTTACAGGTTTAATACAGGTTCACCTACAAACAAAACAAAATAATCAGGTAGTCTGCAGTCACTACATTAATTCACAGTCTACAGTTGTCATGGTATAGAACTGCTTTCTAACTTGAGCTGGAATTAGACTCCTGTGGGCATTTGGAGGGCTACTGCAAAGCAGGAGTCACCCTGGTACTCTGTTGTGCCAAGTCCTTCCAAAAGATCTGTTCCTCGAGCTCAGTGATTCAAAGGGCACATGATGGGCTGATACAGCTGCACAACTGTCTGACTAGAGCACATCAGGCTTTAGAGGATACACGGGTTTTGAATAAATGGCATCCAAGAGAAGACTGTTGTAAACTGAATATACCTTGAATGCCTGGGCTAGAGGGATACAAAGGTATTTTTTTTAAAAGATGATCAGGGAGCAAATAGTGTTATAATAATTCACTCTAACTACAACCACTTCAAGAGAGGTAGACATTATCAAGGGTTCTATTTAGAGAAAAGGAAAAAGTTAGGCTGTCTGAACGGAGTAAGACATCAAATGCCACTGAGGTTTAAATGTAAACTAGCTGACCCCCTTTCTTCTGTTCACCCACCAAAAATCCCCAACCCCAACAGCCAATTTCCCCATAAGACATTACTTCCTTTATTTTTTTAGTTATTGAGAAAAACTGAGTGGCAGTGACAACTTAATCTAGAGGAGGAAGTAGTGATAATTTTAAAAGTCAGTCATGGCTTTTTTGACAAGTCATTAGCCTAAGATCATGAGCCATTATTTCCTGACACTGTGACTATCACTGACAGCCACAAGTTATGGCAAACATTGCTCAAAAAACCCTCACTGTAAAACAATCCATTTTGTTATTGAAATGTTCGTATGTGGGAGCACATCATATCTATAATCCTTCCTATCATAAAGGAACTAAACATTTTAGTATCAGTAACATTCTGCCCCGACCCTGTCTCCTGGTCTGTGTTACTTGGGAGCCCTCAAGTGTCCAGGAATTCTTACCTTTACGCCATGGCCAACATCATCCAGCACCGTGTAGTCTATAGGTTTTCGAATATACCTTACAGGACGTTCCATGTTCGCTGGTGCTATAATTTTGTGAGTTCTTGATGTGTTCTTATTGGTCGTCAAAATGCCTATCTCTCTGCGAGCGACCTTTTCTTTATGGATGTCCACAGTCTAGATTAAAAACAAGAAAGTATGGGTTTCTTTAGGCATTTGCTGTTTTCTTTACAGAGCTAGCTACATGTTTAGGCTTCACTGTTAGACAAAGAGTCTGAACTGAGTTAATGCTGCTGGAAGGATGCCAGATTATTGACGAAATGAGTTTAATCTACATGAATGCTGTTAGAAAATTACACCTTAATGAAATAACCAATATTAATAATAAAATTACAATTATATGGTACTGCTTCAACACTCTAAAGACACTATGCAGATACAGTCCTCACAGACTAACCCTCACCGTTCTTATGACTGACACTGGTAATAAATTACTCCAACTCCACAGCTGGGAAACCAGGACAGACAAGCTAAGCAATTTGCTCAGAGCCCCAGAGGGGGACTAAGCTTGGGAAGTCTGTGTAGTAATTTCTTTCAGCAAAGCCATCAGTGCATATCTGAGTGAGAGTCTGCACAGAGAAGGACTAATTTCAGCACTGGGGCTAGTTTCAGTCATACTGTTTGTAGCAGCTTTACTGAAAGAATAAAACAAAGCTTTAAAGATGAAAGTAAAGGAATATAAAATATGCTGCATTTTATTCAGGATAAAAAAAAAGGAGACAAAGATCAGCCCAGCAGTCTGTGAAAAATCAAACTAAGCTTCACATAACAGACACATTCTTCGACATGGAATACAATCACTGCTTAAACCCTAGCTGACGAACAAGTGCAAATCAAGCACTGGATGCCATAAGAAGTCCTGTTTCTAGGGAGCCTATTTCAAGATTCAGGGACTGAATGTACTGGTTTTAAGTACCTACTACAACCTCAGGATCTCATTGAAGGAGATGGCATCTAACAAAAAATCACCCCTTTGAGCAAAACCCATCAAGCCACCACTTTATCCACCGAGGAAAATAAATTTTAGTCTATACGCATCAACTTCCCCTAGAAAGGCTACCATACAAAAAAATAGTGAAGGCTCATAAAAAAAGAAAAATCCTTGTCATCCTAGATCCTACCTCATTTAGTTACATCTCTAGAAATGGTTTAATCTAAAATGAATGTTGTGATGTGCAAGGTTTTCTTTAGTGAAGCAAAGTCAAAGATGAAGCACAAAATCAGCTGATATTTCTACTTCTATCTCAGGCAAGATGAAAAAAAGCAAGATTAGTATTCAGGAAATGAACATTACTAGGAAAGCCAGCATTCAGTGTTCACTGTGAAACATCTTCAGCTGAACTGTTTTTTCCATTAATTGGTGCACATGCTCACATAATCTTAAATTCTCCTGACTACAAAAGGACAAACCCTTCCTTAACAGTTTTGACAGAAGGCATTGCAGATTACAAGCAGGAACATAGGTAGAGAAGCACCGAAAACCAGTGATACCAAGCAAGCTTGTTTTCACAGCTTAAAGCTAAATAACACATTACTTGTAACACTGCAAAAGGTTCTTTTACTTTGGAAGGACATAAAATCTTAATAGAAATAAGAGTTTTAATTTTCCAGAGCCATGCAAGAGGTATGGCTCTTGCATTAAATAGGTATGTCTGCATTAGCTTATTTGGAATAAATTAACTAAATATTCCAGTAAAACTTTGGAACAAGCTTTATTGTTCTAAATGCTCATGCTCTGAAAAATCTCCAAGTCAAGAATTAAAAAAACGCCTTTCCAAATGAGACAATGCTATACATCAAGTATTTACCTACATCAGTATCAGGTATCACCCACTGCACCCGCATTTTCTCGGGCAGCCAATTCCACGGATGGTAGAATGAAGACTAAAGAATGAGATTAGTCTAATTTTTTCAAATGCAATCATTATTTGTTCTTTTCCTTTTAGAGACTGAAACATGCATATTAGTTCTGCCTTTTCATTGTTTTTCTTGATCTTGCTGAAAGAATTATATGAGTGCTGAGCTACATGTTCATCTCTCTTCCAGTTTTTCTGCACAGCCTGAACCTTTCTGCTCAATGATAACAGCAGGTCTCAAACTAGCTTACAAAACTCTAACAATAAGCAACTATTCATATTTTGTAATACATGGACATTGCAGAGGAGAGAAAAAGAACCAATTTTAAAGTTCTCTGAATAACACAGCAATTTAGGAGGTTGAGAACATCAATTTAAAAAATACATAATGTTTCAAAATAGGGCTTTTTAAAATATGGCTATGTCCCTTGAAATAAATCCATACTTCTACTTCCTCCTCATGAACCAAATCTGTTGTTACTAATAAATTCATTTTTTGTTTAGTGGATGGACAAATAAGACTCTTTATATTAAGAGTACTCTTAACACTGATAGCAAAAGGAAAAAGGCAAAACAAAATAAAGCCCTTCAGAGTACAAAACGATGCATCTTTTCCTAGCAGGTAGTCTGTGAAACTGACCCTTCCTCCTTGCAATGGACAAAGAAAATTCCTTAAGTTACTGGAACAGAGGATAAGAAATTCCAGGAATGGATGCTGTACCATACATGATTTAGAAACTGACTTAAGTAATATTGCAACAAACTGTCAATAATGAAAATACCTCTTGGAACAGGAAAAGAAAATATATAAATTTTCGATAAGCTGTCTGATAAAATTGAGTAAAATTAGTTTGTAAAGTCTCGGTAGAAATTGCAGAGAGAAAAAGAAGAGTATCTGTACCACAATGCAGGGCCAGAAACAAGGCACATATGTAAATCCTGAAAGGCATTCAGACATGCCTGTGCAAGAGACTAATTTGCTGTTCAAAGCAAACGAGATTCAACTCCTACCACATCTGGTGCACTGGAAAAGCAAGGCAGGATTTTATTCCCATGCAAAGCAAAGGCTCACAGCACATGCTCTGCCCACAGCAATAGGCTGCCCATCAGAGCTAATAGACAGCATCTCAATTCTTCAAGAAATTACTGGCTTTTTTAGATCTACATATCATTAAGTCTTATGTGAACATTATGTAAAACAAAGCCCACAACAACTGGTCATTCTTCTATTGTCATTTATATCTACTTGCTTGATATTCATGTGGAAATTTATTGTTTAGTCATAGGCAATGTTTTTCACTTTCCAAAGAGGAAAAACTCAACACACAAACAATTTTTAGTAGGACAGCAAAGCCTTCCAGCCAGTCAACGGTTAATTTCCAAGAAAGAGAAGCCACATATACCAGGTAACACCCAAAACAGACCATTCTCAAAGGCTCTGGTCACACTTTACTTCTGTGGCTGTGAGTATATGGTCTGATACGATAAGAAGACAGATAAACAGGAGCTGGTTTGTGATTTCACGCACAAAACCTACTTTTAGATATCAAAGATGGAGAGGAGCAAAGTACCGCTAACTGGCGTGAGTTAGCACGGGCTAACAAGCACTTGCAAGCAGTCAGACCAGCTTAAGGAATCTTTGGCCTATGCTGAAACAAATACATACCATAATTTAAAATTTGGGGAACAGGGCAGGGATTTTCACTCCTAGACAACATAATCCAGTGATACAAAGCCCAGTATTATATTGATTTGGAGAAGAGGGAAAAACAGTCCTTCCAGAAGCACAATGTGTTTCCTCTGGGAAGCAAATTTAAATGAACTCATCAAATCCCTTTGCCATTACAACTGAGTGCCAGGGACTATGCCAGCTAATCCAGAAGCCTGGAGGTTGAAGGAACTGTTAATTATTAGCTGCCTCCACTATTTGTCTTCTTCAAATCAGATAAAATAAGCAACAAACAGTTGAACAACAGGATGTGGAGTTAAAATTTAACTGTTTGCTTCCTTAGAAGCAGCCTCAAGGCAAAGTGAAGCACAGCAATGATACAGCAAATAGTTGTTCTTTTATTATCCTGTGCTGCAGATACCACGCTAACCATGTGCTAGAGTGTGCTAGCCCAGAACAAACAATTTACAGTAAATAGAGACTGAAGTATCTCTGGCCAAGCTAATGTGAGGGTATCTAAACATTTTAATAAAGCTCACACATACAGGGGTATTAAAATAAAGGAAAAAAAGAAACAATACAAACTTCTATAATATTTTTACTCCTGAACCACTGCAACTCATGTTTATGAGCCAGATACTTGCACAGCCATCACTTCTCTCACTAAATGCATACACAGTTGGGAAAGAGCAGAGAATAAAAGAAAAAGAAAAATCTCCGTCAAATCAACTCCACTAACCAGGCACCATCAACTTCAGGCTGTCCTGAGGGAGAAGACAACTCATTACACTAATACCACAAATTTACACCAAGCAAATACCCTTTAGATTTGTGTTAAATTAACTGATACAGCAGAAGTGCTGTGCAGGAAAACTCCACTTCTGCTTTCCTACTCTGCTGCTCCCCAGTTCCTCAGGAACGAAGCTGTAACAGCACACACACACCTGACTGAGGGCAGGACAAGCACTGTGTGGTGCTCCACGGCTATCTTTCCAGCAACCTGGAAAAAGCTGCTTGGCTTGTGGGAAGAGCAAAGGCTAGGGGAGAACACAGCTTCCCAGTTCTCAACAGTGAAAACAGCAGCTATCAGGTAAAACTCCCCAAAAGATACAGGGTAGAAAGTCACAAGTTAAAGAATAAAAACAAAAACCAAAACAAAAAACCCAAACCAAATAAATAAAAACCACCAAAAACCCCCCACTCACCAAACTCCATCATCCCCCAAAAACAAGCCCAAAACTCAAACCACTACATGAGTTTAAGGAAGAGCAAGAAGTCACTTCAAGGACATTTTCTTTATCTTAAAAAAATCTAACATTCAAACACATAAAACCAAAAAAAAATCCTAAGATTACACCACCACTTTTAATGACAGCTTTTCAGGCCATTTCATGCAACGTTTTTAAGAACTTTCACACCATAAAAACAAATACGCTGTGTCACAAAGAGCTGCAAGCCAGTAACTTTTCAATTTGTCCCTAAACTCAGAGAAGAAGGAATGTAGGATCACAATCCATAGACTTCCTTAAGATGCCAATTTCTCTAAAGCAAGGAGACGAGGAAGACCAAGCAGCTTGTTCTTGGCAACAGTTTTCTGTAATTTTGACATTGTTTCTCTTTTTTGCTTTTTCAGTTTGTGGTTAAATATAGGGTTGGGTCTCTTACTAACACTTTATTTCAGGCAAGTAGGGCCTTGATTACAGGGCATCAGTGCTATATATACCTAAATGTCAGCAGTATAGATTACAATTACTTTATACAAACAAAACCCAGACAATTAGACATATGAGCCATGCAAGCAGCACGACCTACTACCACTTCTCACCCCCATCTTCCTACTGCACTTGCTGTAATCACATGTCCTGAGGCTCAGCAACCTGTTTTGCACAACCCTGGTCATGTACTTCCCCAAAGGAACCTGCTCCACACCCAAAGTCCTGTGTGCACTTTGGGGCAGCTCAATGCAAGAAGGACAAACTATCAGAGTGTGTCCAGAGGAGGGTGACCAAGATGGTGAAAGGTCTGAAGGGAAAGCCATACAAGTGGCTGAGGTTATTTTGTTTCTTCAGCCTGGAGAAGACAAGGCTGAGGGATGCCCTCATCACAGCCTACAACCTCCTCAAGGGCAGTGCACAGGGAAGGTGCTGATCTCTCTCCCTGGTGAGCAGCAACAGGATATGAGGAAATGGAATGAAGCCATGTCAGGGGAATTTCAGACTGGACGTTAGGAAAACTTTCTTTGCTGAGAGGGTGGTTGGACACTGAAACAGGCTTCCCAGGGAAGTGGTCAGGGTCTCAAGCCTGTCAGAGCTCAAGGAGCACCTGGATGACACTAAATCATATGGCTGAGCTTTAGGGAGTTGGATTTGATGATCCTTATTGGTACCTTCTAACTTTAAACTATTGTATGTTAAACACTGCATTGTTGAATTCCAAGTTAATGGAGAGAACAGTATTTCATCCACTCTATACCTTAACAGTGAGACTGTATTAACCAAAGGGCATTTCTGGCAGTATAAGATAAAATAATTGCTTAAGAAAAAAAAAAAAAAACAAAAACCAAAGAACTCTAGGCAAAGACAAGCCAATTGGAACACTAGATTTGATGTATCACATCAAAGCAATCCATCAAATACAGTATCTTCTTTCAGCAGAAACTGCGCCTGATGTGTCACGAAACACTCACAAAGGCACAGGTTTCACACTGAACCTCGTCAATAGAACTATGCAATGCAGGGGACAGGGAGTGGTGCAGAGAAAAGTTTAGTTTCGTTCTTCACCTCTGGTACAACCGTGTGGATTCCAAGCTTAACTTCTTTACTTTTCAATATTAAAGGTAGTATCTGTTCTACTGCCCACAAAAAGTCACAGCTTCAGATTTAATTGGTCATACATAGCAGTAAAATACATAGCATTAAATGCTAAAAACTTTATAGTACAAACAAATATTTTCTACTATAAGTTCACACACTCAGATTATGAAGTCTATAAAGGAAACATAATTTAAGACACACTAAGATGCCTTCGGTATCCCTTAATAAATAAAACCAACCCGAACTCTCACTCTTAGTAATCTGTTCCTAAACCCAGCTTTAATATTAACCCTTAATCATAGTTAACCCAGTTATTCTCCAAAACATCAGATTTCATTGTCTTGCTATACAGCTTATACAATAAGCTTCCCTAAAATGAAAATAAACCAGTGAGACTAAAAACATCAACCTGCTGTGCTTTAGAAATACAAATTTATTCCACTGCTACTTCCAGAAAGAAAGTATATTTAGTAAGACCTTTTAAATAAATGAGTAATGGTTGAGTAATGGTGCTGAAGAAACCTGGGCAATGCACATTGCACAGGCCACCTGCAAGGAAGTCAGTTTGACCTACAAAAAGAACAATTAAATCCCCAGCTTTAATGAGCTCAGTCGGACAGCTAACTTCTTCAGTAAGGGCACCATTTAATGCCATTATTTTGTAAAGAAAATTCAACACAGGGAAATGTGAACATATTTAAACTGCAAATAAATATTCCAGAGAAAAGATCAATTATGGGTTCAAAGCACATCAGGCATGAAAAAGCAAAAGTGAGTAGCTTGGCGTTTTATGACATCATGTACAATCAGATGTCTACACAATGTTACAAATTACATATTTCACTAACTCTTGATGAAAGTGCTAGTAACTCAAATATTTGACTTGAAACTATTGCTTACTTATAGTCTGATGCCCATCAAGATACTGTTCAAGAAACTCAAGAAATTTACCTACAGAAATAAAATAGTTTACTTCCATCTCTTGTCCAGGAGAGTCTAAGCACTAAGCAGGCCTGGCCTCACAGGAGACACGGAGAGCAGAGTGTTGGCCCAACTGGCATTGGTCACCCTTGTTTAACACTGTGCACACATACTTATTCCGTGGGGATCTCCTCCAAAGTATGAGGCTGTACTGGCACTGTGAATTGTAACTGTCAATTCCATTGGCTAAAAACTGAATACCCCAGCTGTGACCATACCAGCTCAGTTACAGACCAGAACTGGTCAGTTTGGTGAGCATTTGCCTCTTTCCAGTTCTTCGGCACAGACTTCTGGTTAGGTTAATCAACACCTGAGAAGCATATAAAAAAACTGAAAGAAACTTTGACTGGAGTACTGCCCTCTTATCAGGGACTGGTGGAATCAATCCTATCTATTAAGGTAGAAAACTGATAAATCTTCTATCATGCCCAGTTAGCTATCAATTACGTGAAATTCAAGTCCCTAGTTAGCTTTGAACAAATTTCATATGAAGGTACCATATTAAAAGCTTTATATTGGTTATCTTTCCCAATAAAAAGGGGGAAGGCCTTTCTTACCATTCCCCTCCTCAAGAGACGATTTCAAGACATTTTTAACAGCCTCTTGGACAGTAACCAGAATCAAGTCTGCCAAAGCACTGTCAATTTATCAGTCAATCCACAGAAGAAACCCAGTGCTAGCAATAAGCAACAGTTACTAGCAGAAAAGAAAAAAGGAGATTTTTTTTTTTCAGTTCCCCAAAATCCTTTAAGATTATAAGGATTTCAAGACTTTATTTCATGTAAATAACCCTTCAATCCAACTTTCACTAAGGCTAATACAGCTGCCTGAACATCAATGTCTAAAGTCATTTGAGAATCCTCAGAATATCCTGCCATGCCTTTTGAACCTGCACCATGAAAATAAGATTTCCTATCACTCTGAAGCATTTGGACATCGGAGTTTCACCTTGTGTGTTTGCTTTGTATGGGGTGCTGGAGATGTAGGAGGAAACTGAAATAGATTTAAGAGTTGTATTTCCCAGTTATAAACCCAGCAATGTTTTCATGGTAGGTTTACAGATAGAAGTTTCTCACACATTCTCTTCAGCATACAGACAAGTGACAATAGTAGGACAGGCTCTCCAGAAGGCTTCATCTCCCCAAGTCCTGGTAAATCCAGGCCTCTTAAGGTAAAAGGCTAGAGGAGCCAGATAAGCCATATCTCATGTAATCTGATATGCCATCTTCCTTTTCCTGCACAGAGGGCTTGCATTCAAGAGCTTTTACAGATTAACACATTGAACTAAGGCCATCAACACAGATATATACAGCAACTTTCACAGTCCATATAAAATGTTTGTTGCCAGCAGAGGGGGAAAGGCACTAGAGAGCTCAAAGGAAAAATAATGAGAGAAATAATAAGTCCCCCTTCCAGAAGTAATGCATATGTAAACATAGATTTTTAAAATATATTTCTCTACATAAAATTTAAATATATATTTTTTTAAAATCACAGTGTTAACAATGCATTTTACTAATATTATCCAATGGAGAGAAAAGTTTAAAAAGTGTTGATTGTGGGCCTTATTTTGATAGTTTATCACTATTTCTTCAATTATGTCTGAACACAGATTATTTGACAGTTTAATCCTATGGAGCTAACCCCTGATTTAGAATTTAAATCTCTCTTTATATACGCTAGCAGTTTTTCTCAGATACTCCTAAAAATTGCCATCAGCATAAAGCAAACCAGATTTCAGTAACATTTGAAGATATTTTATACCTTCACACAGATATTTTTCTGGGATATCAGGACAGTTGGAAAGAGTGAGTGGTCAGGGGGTGAAGTATACCATAGACATTCCATTTACGCAGGACTGTTTGCTCCCTGTATGTTTTTAGAATTCAGAAGCACAGAATGTAAAACAATAATGCACAAAGTTTCATAGCAAGTTTAAGCAGTATTCATTTCAAGACACTCTTAACAAAAAACTGATTCCTGACTGACAGAACGTGTGCTTGCAAGTGTTTAAGAAACAAAAAAAGCCTCATTGAAATCAAGAAACTGAAAACAAAAGCTAAAGAAACAGGCTTAAAGATTACTAGCCATAGACAAATAGCCTCACCTTCAGCCTTTCTTCCAAAAGGAAGACCACAATCCACTGAGAATTGGACCCCAAGTGGATCCCAATTTCCAAAACACAACTTGTGGAGTGGCACAAACACCTATACAATAGCACAGAAAAGGAAAAAAAGAGGCCTGTTCAGCTAAAAGATTATTTCTATAGATGCTTTTCAGAGTACCTTATTGGCAAATCTAGTCATGCATTCTGTTGGAGAAGCTGAGCAGAAAGGGGACACAGAGCAAGGACAGACCAGAAGGGCTGGGAGCGGGAACATGACATTCTAGGACAAGAATCAGAGCGAAGAAACCAGCCCACTCGTTCAAGAGCCAGACTCGAGTTCTTGCCTCATTTTTCTTTCCTGGTGCCAAGTGCAAATGGGAGGATTGCTATGGAGGATACATATTCATCCCTCAGCACTGAAGGAAAGAAGCTTCTCACTTTATTCTCTTAATGGTTGTTTCAGGCATGTTCATGCAAGAGGCTGATCAGATAAAATGGGGCAGCTGACAGAAGCCAGTGGGTTTCACCTGTGAAATGCCACCTCACAGAATTAGGGTCTATGAATGAGAAATATCTTTGGAGAGACACAAGGAAGTCTCATCACACCCTCACCCCCTGCTCCCCACTTTACCCAACTGGAAGGAAGATGATGTCAACACAGAGCATAAGGAGGGGTATCTCTGGGAACAGGGAGAGGGATGTGGGAAGCAAGACTGGCAGATGGCAACTGAAGGCAAATGGAGTTTAAAGTCCTACAGAGGAAGAGATTTTTAGCAGCTCTAGAGAGGCCCTTGTTACGGAAAGAAAACAGTTAAGACAACAGCTCTCCCTCCTTCTCCACTGCATTGGTGAAATGCCAGAAGCACTTAGCTAAAGTTCACATAAGCATGGGGGAAATGGAACTTCAAACATCTGGAGTATGGAGGTCAGACAGCGCTGCAGAAGCAGCTGGCCCTGCACGCAGGAGGCGGCTGTCTGCCAGGATGTCAGTGAGTGAGGAGGTGGGATGGGTCTGTGGCTAAAAGCAAGAGCCTGGAAAACAGCAGATTGAAGTTCTATTCCTGGCTCTGCCAGACTTCCTGTGCTATGCCAAGCAAGGAGCTTTGCTGCTTGGGCTTGGAGCTGTGCACCTGCAGCAGGACCCAGAATACACAGAGCATAGGTGAGCACACGTACAGGCAGTGCTGCCACAGCTGCCTGCTCTGAGCACAGTGAAAGATAGCCCAGATTTCTCTGTTAAACACCTTCCACTGATGTTTTTAATTGCTAATGAAAACGCACAAGTGAGTTACAGATCACACTTCCTGTGCTTTGGCAAAACCTACTGCCAGTTTTAACCATTTAAGCAAACTAAATGTACATACACTGCAATAAGAAGTGCATCATGA
Organism: Drymodes brunneopygia; assembly: GCA_013400955.1. NCBI lineage: Eukaryota > Metazoa > Chordata > Aves > Passeriformes > Petroicidae > Drymodes > Drymodes brunneopygia. The sequence goes on along the minus strand of VZTZ01045829.1, from coordinate 23,219 downwards.
ATATTATTAAAAAAAAACCACAAGCCCTCCAATGACCTGTGATTTTTTTTTTATATGGAGTACAACAAATCTTTGTGTTCTAGATAACTTCATTTTCTTTGAAATGCAACTGCTAGTTCTTCAAGAGTTTGAGTATAATAAACAGGTAGAAAAAATGCATCACTAATGTAGATCTCTGTGGGAAGACACAGAGAAGAGGAACCAAGGCATTTATCTCCACCTGCCTCCTAAAGTCTATGGCTTTTCAGCATCCAATATCAGGAGTGGAGGAAGAGAGAGAAATAGCTTCCATGATATTATTCCCTGGTCTGAGACAAAATCCCTAATCAGTCTAGAATATGGTTTCCAGTGTTTGCAGGAGATTCAGCTGTAGCTGAACCCCACATGCCACCACCTCACAAGCACCGCACGACAGGAAGCACAGACCCAGCTCTGCATCAGATCAAAACCATAGCACACGGCAAATTAACAACTGGTAACCATCCACTTGAGTTTCACACTGTGACAAACATCGTTCTGAAAGTCAGTTCTTTTATTCAGTCCTTCCTCTGACCCACCCCCTTCCCTTCACCAAGACAGGATTCCAACAAGAGAACTGTCAAGGTACATCCCCTCTCCTCTATTGCTCTACACAGTGAACTGAACAGACATTTCAATGCTGAACTAACAGCAGTTGCTGATTAAAATCTGTCTTTAAAGTGGAAGACACTTCAAAAGGGAAGTGTTTCAACAGTACAATCTGATGGATTTTTGACAGAACATTTGGGATATGCAGTCATGTTACATTTGTATTCAGCCCTAAAAAGAACAAAAAGCAGATAAATGCTTTTGATTATGCAAAGTCAAAATTCCAGCTGTATGTGTAAGTGTATTTCAGTCTGTGAAATTAGATTTTAGTAACTTCAAGTTGGTTTTTTTTTTGCTGGGTATTCCTGAAGATATGCATGAGGAAGTCGATTCAAAAGAAAAAAACAGAAGAAAAAGAAACTAAATATGCTTATGCAAGCTTCCACATAAGAGTTCCAACATTTTAAAGCAGCTGATTGAGTCCCTCTTTTCCTTACTGGAAGCAATGCACTTGTCTAGAATTAAACAAAACATGCAAACCTAAATATATTTTTGACTGTAGGAAAACACAGCAGAAAGGAAAAATTAAACGGCTTCTTCAGTAGTTTGGACCCACTAAAGAACCACCATGGGAGTAGAACAAAACTGTATGTCAAACGAAAAGCATTTTGTGTGCCAAAAAAAGCAACTTCATAGGAGACGAACATGTGCAATTGCAAAGAGCACTGCAGGTGGCTGAAAAGGAAACCACCTAAAAAAAGCCTATGAAAAATAAACTCAACAGAACAAGTCTGAATTTTCTGAAAGTTTGTCTGAGGTAAGAAGCTGATAAAGTTGTAACAATGATGAGTCAGAATGCTCATGCCTGAACAATAAAAAAAAACCAAAAACAAAACAAAACAAAACCAAAAAGCCCAAAGCCTTCATATTCAGTTGCAAGCTGGCAAGTCAAATGGGAAGAGCATGGGACAGAACCCATATCAAGAGAAAGTGAGCTAATACTGCCTTAGCCCTAATGTACCACCTCTACACTGCTTTAGCTCATCAGCTACAATAGTAGAAACAAAATATTTTCCAATAATAAAGGCAATGTTGGATAATAAAGGCAATGGATGGGATAGTGGATTCATTGTATACTTCAAAATAATTATTATGCTAAAGAATAACAGAACTCACACATAAAAGCTATTCTCATTTATCATGTGTATTTACTTGAAAGTGGTCTGAATCAATTTTCAGATACATACTTTTCTTGAAACAAAAAAATCCCAACCAGCAAATTACCTAAAACCAACAAAAAAAATACACACACACACACACAAACATGTACACAAAAATGCCTCTCCCAAGCTACCCCCTTCTCCACATGAATTCAGGGCCTACGAGATGTCCAAGGCTGACAGCTCTAGGCTGACTGTTTCCCTCACACATAAAACAAGGACAGCACATGCTGGAATGATGATAGGTATCCTATAGCTACCTCCAGACATAGTTTGATTACAAATCATCCAAGGCACAATGCTACTTCTATCCCTCTTTGATCATGTGTCATCTGATGGCACAGATACAAGCTAGTGGGAGATGTGCTGGTTTTCAGTTGGGTCAGCCCTGCACCAGGAGTTACTCATGAGTATTAATTAAACAGCCAAGACAAGGCTAAAGGCCACATTATCTACACCACAAACCCTCTTGGATTAGTGCCACAAACACAGCTTACCCTACATGAAATGTCTATTACTCATTTCCTAAATGTTCAAGGGCTGAATATTTCACTTTGTTCAGAAGAGAACTACTAAAGTTCTGAACTTTTAAAGATTTTTTTAATAAAAAAGTAGGCAAGATGCTATAGCAAACAACTTTGTTGCAATACTATGAGGTGCTACTCCAATGGAGTGATAACCACCGATAGCAATGTTTTTCCTCTTGTCCCCCCTGCTCATCAATAAAATAGGGAGGCAGGAACAATCCTCAGCCACTGTAGATTCCAATCTAAATGTTTTCAGTACAATACTCTCTTCTGCATATTATTGTAGCAAAGAGCTCTTCCATGTTCCTTGAATGCCAAAACATCTAGGACCTGACAAGTTCCTCACTTTCGTTTTCCAAGACAAATATGGAACAAAACGCATTAACTTTCTGATGCAGCCTGTCCTTTCAAACCCCCTTCAGCAAGAAGATACATCAACAGAAGACAAGCTTAGAAGTATCATGAACTTCCCTCAGCTCAAACTTCTTCCAAAAACTGAGTTTCCACAGTATCACATGTGGATGCCTATTAAGATATTCAGGCAAAAAAAGGAGACTTGATAAAAATTCCCTCACACGTTTCCTAAGACTGCTTACTATTTTGGACTGAGTCATACAGACTTCTTGCAATTTGGGATATATTAAGTAAAAGCAGAAGACAGACAAGCAAATCACAAGCATGTATGACGTTTCCCAGCTTGACAGGGTAGAAGGAAGGGCCAAGGCAGAGATGGAATTGCTAAGGCTGCTCTACTTCTCCATTGCCATTTTTATTTCCATACACAACTCAAACAGGAAGTTGCACATTATTTCTGTAAATGGATTTCCCTTAGCCTCCCAACTCTTGGCCACAACTGATATGAAATACTGTGGTTACATCTGTTGGTAACATCCAGATGGCCTCAGAAGTCCCAGCAGCATTTACCCCATTCTGAGCCACAACCTGATCCAGCCAAAACTTCTAAGGCAGGGCCTACTGGCAGAGGGAGCCTGGCCCAAGAAGAAACTGTCCATCATTCAGCCCCTCTCCACCAAGATCACATCTCAGGCTTGCACACGCACACACTCAAAATTGAGATCTTGACTCTGTCCTGTGCAAGGGCACCTGAACACAAACACTGCAGCCTGACGGCAGGTTAAAAGTCAATACAAGTCTGGAAGAGAAGTCTTGTGTGTAGGCACAGAGACACAGACACACCACTATGTCCCTGCTGCTGAATGCATTATCCTACTATTGCTACAGTCAATTCATTAGACTGATCATGTGCTCAGAAATTAGCCATTTCCACTGTGCAGTTATTAGCATAATGATTAAATATGATTGCAAACACTTGGGGAGAAGCAAAGCATCAGCCACTGGAGAGGACATAGAGAATGAAGCCAGTCAAAGAAGCAGCTGGAAGTCTGCAATTTTCAAGATCTTGTCTCCAGTATAATTGAGCCCACAATTCAGGGAATAGGGGGCAGAGAACAAAACACTGTCACAAGAGAATGGCAGGAAAAAGAAGACTGGCCATCTCCTACTGTCACTTTAGTCAGAAGTTATACATACAAATATTGACCAATGAAGTGCTTACAGCTAACTGAGGAGGACAGACTGGTGCCCTGGTGAGGGTGCTCCAAACACCATGGTGGGTTATGAGCCTCTGAACCGCACCACAGAGTTTCAAGAGGCAGCTCTACCACTCCACAGTAACAACTGCCATGGACACGTGCACGCCTGGACACTGACCTCTGCAGTGATGGACAGCTAAACACACACTGAAGAGTCACTGAACACCTGCAAGAAACCTGACTGCACAGGAAAGTGGTGGGGATTGATACACTGCTACCTTAATCAGGGAGGGAGGTGCTGGTGAGTTCCCCAAGAGATGAAGGGGTACATCGCAACACAATTTAACGGGCTACAAAAAAGACAGCTGTGCAAACTTCTGTGGCCTGCCTCCCCCCACTGCTTTGGTAAAGTCTGGGGAGGTCAATGTACTTTTAGGATTTAAACTGTGTATATCCATTCAGCAGTACAGAGTGTGTTTACTCCCAGAAGGATATGGCTAATATAAACAACAACTACACATTTGTTTTAAGAACTACCACGACTAAGGAATCTCAGCAAATGGGCAGGAGGGGAGGAGCATGCAGGAAAATATCCAAGTAAGATCTGCAGACTGCTCACAATCTGTTTTCCCAGGATGTTTGCTTAAGTCACATAATTGTTTGCAGAACCTCTGCTTTCTAAAAATGCATTTGAAAAAATTCATTCCACATTTTCTTGCATCAGTTTCTACTGATTAGATAATGCTTTTCAATATTCTCCAGGTTGGTGACCTGTCATTATCCAATAATGACCAGACAGCAGCATTCTCTGAAATGTATTCTAGGCAAACATTTCACATGAAAACCAGTCTTTTAGGAGTTTTTCAAATAGTATTTTTAAAATGTCAGATATATTTAGTCCAAATTAGCTCTAGTAGAGAGCATCCCTGAAGAAATTTCTGCATTGACTGAAGGACTACATATTAAGACTGTATTTCCTTGAGCTGCATTAAAGTTGTTGAGCTGAAATAAAGATGCCAGTAACATGGAGTTGTGGTCCCCTCACTTTCCTTTTGCTCCCACATCTGGAGGTCTAAAAGTATGAAGCAAGCTAACTGGGAGTGAAGCTTGGTATTTTTGCTGCCAGCCCAGGGGCACACTGCACTGCAGGAGTAATTTGCTGCTTAAAGCAGCAAAATCCCCAGTGATTGAACTTGAGTTTTGCTCAGTGAGGGCTTATGGAAACCATCCCCTGCTTCCTGAGCTTTTTGTTATTTATTAATGTGCCACAGCCAGAGTTCAGAAAAGGGAAAAACTTGTGATTTTAACCAAAGCACCATGAATACCCCCAGAAATTCTCTCCTCCAGTTTTAGCATTCGGATGCCAGAGTACCATCAAACGCTACCACAACATCACAAGTGCTTCAAAACTGTAGTAGATGCAGCACTTCTGCAGCCAGCCATCATGCTACCATCAAAATAAGGCACCAGCAGACATATCTGCAGGTCTGAACACCATCCATAATACAAAAGGAGATATGCTTAATCACACAACAGTTTAGGATGAGGCTAAACCAGAGATATATAAGTGGTAAGATGGCCATCCTCAGTTTGCAGAGTGGAACAAATAAAATAAAGAATGACCTGGCTCCTATCAGCTTATAGGTGATATAACCCTATCAGTGCTGGCTCTTAATATGAGATTTAGAGTGCATGAGGAAACTAAATCAAAATACAGTGACACAGTTAAGAGATCAGATAGCTGAGAAAGGCTAATTTGTTTCAGGCCTTTTGACTGGACTTCTTTCTTTACCTTAATGACTCCTAATTACATGAGGTTAGAACACTTCTGTTATGATTTGGAGGTTCCTCCATTTTCCAAATGGAGATTGTGCTCAATTACTTCAGCATCTCACTCATCACCACAGCAGGCAAAAAGCACCCTGAGATGAAGTACTGAAACAACATTTCTATCATTCTTCAACTCTCAGATGCCATAATCTGACAAGACACATACACAGGTCAACTGCATAATTTCATGTTAAATTTGTTTCCTATTTTTAATCTAAGTTTTAATTAAAACAAATTCAAGAACTATTTAGAGGAATATGCAAATTGCTAGTCCATACCAGCTGGCATCTTATTAGCTTACCATACAGTACCTACAAGCTGTTAAAGAGCAAAAAATATGTACCCTGCTCAAAAACTTCAGTTAGCATCTTTTTCAGCCTATCTTAGGAGACAAGTCTTATCCACAGCAGAACTCATCTTTTCTAGTCCTGTACTACATCTGGCCATTACTGCATCTTGCTCAATACTTGACTAAACAACACACGTTAAGAAAATCCTGTAAATGGACAAAGAAGGATCAGCTTCCCAAAGACAACGTTTATCTCCTTTCCAGTCAGATAAGCCTTCAAACCTCAAATCAACCTTTATCTTGCAACCTTATATAGCCTAGTTTTGAATACAGTTCAAAAGTATTAACTTAAAATGAAAAAAGAAAATACTCTAAGGGTCTTGAGTTCAACAAGCAAGCAGAATTTCCTACATTCAAATCAAGGCTTTCAGTCATTATTCAATTTCCTTGTTTTTATATTTTCAAATGATGGCCCAACTGACTTCCTGAAGCAATGATATGTTTTATTATTTCCATCATGATCCCTCTCAACTCTAAGGTCCTCATCCTACTTGTTCTTGCTCTATATTTAGAAGCCTAATAGCTTTTAATCATACCCTTGTTGCTCCTGGTCTTGCCACATAGAGGAATTTGAGATAGCATGACAAGATCACGATGATTATTATTTCTCTCTTGCAAGCAAGGACAGAGAAGCCAGTTAGAGAAATAGCAAGCCATGCTTCAGTCCTTGTGTGAGACCACACTGAATTGTACCATTGGATCCACTGTAAATAATCACCCTGGGACAATATGTGAGGGGAAGAAGCAAATGCTTTTAGGCATGAACAGATGAAGCTACAAAACCACTAAACATTAGCACTCATACAAGGATACATTCATTAAAAAGTCATAGCTACTCAGCAGATTCTCAAAGAGGAAGCAAACAACATACAAGACCTGTGATTCTGTGGTCCCATATTACTTACATTTTTATGCCCATAATATAGAATTAGGCACAATATTAGCCAAAATTATTAAATAATGTAACTATTTGTTGGAACCAGAATTTAGTATTATAGAGGAAAATGACAGCTGTAGTAATCTATTTTTTGGAATTGAGAAAGAGGCACACATACTTTTACGCTGGTTACTTCAACATACATAGTTAACATTCCAAACAGGAATGACTGAAATAGCAAATGATGGCCTTAGCTAGTTGTCACTCAAAATGTGCTGGTTCAAAACACATTCTGAGTTTTCCCAAGAAATAAAAACCCTACATACAGTACAGCTTTTAAACAAAGAAGTTTACAGTTTTATTTCCACTACCACCACTGCCCTTTCTGTGATGATACTAGCAGCAGGGTCAGTGAAGAATCAACTATATTCTCCAGAAGAATAAGTTGCCCCAAATAAACAATGTTCAGGGTAACCTATTTAGGTCTTTAGCCATAAATTATATAACCCAACACAATTTCACATTTTTTTTCCAGTACAGCAAAGGGAAACTTCACTTTGTGGTCTGTAACTGCCTCAGTGATGCAGAGGTGATGCTGGGGAAGGGAAGGGATACCCACATAACAAGTGTTTAGTAAGATTAACATAGTTTGACAGATTTTCACACTTCATACACACTCCTTCAAAGTTACAAAAAAAACAACAGAAGTTGTCCCAGCTTTAGAAGAGCAGCTACCAAGTCCTTCATAGACCTCCCATGAACTAACAGTGTTCTCAGCATATATATGACTTGTAAGGGGGCTTTTACACGACAGGCATAACAGATACCAACAGGTCCCAAAAGGCTGCCAATAAAGAGAATAAAGTCAAACCAGCAGCAGCATAAAAAGTGGCAGTGTTATTACTGGCTTATAAACACTCATGTGAATCATTACTTGGTTTTCCACCTGCAGATCAAAGTTAACTAAGCACTTATGTGCCCCCAGTAAAACCAGTCAGCAGAAAGCAATTCCTATCTGAACAAGAAGTCCAGGCACAAGCACCCAGCAGGACGTGTTCTTGTGCTTGAGTGGCAGCTTCAGTGATGCTGTACAATGAATGCTGTTACTCATCTGCTCCACAGTAAGTTTCTTGTACTTGTTTTTCCCTTCCATTTCCCCAAAAAGAGTCAGCTCAAGCACACCACTGCCCAGCTGCCACAAAAATCAACATCCCAAATAGCTGCATTGGATGGCACGGGTACAGCAACTGACTAAACACTTCAGTAGCTGGTTACCTGCTGTTTTTTTAGGCACAATGTTCTTATCACCACTGCATTTATACAATTAAAAAACTTTAATTCAGTGTAAACCAGGAACTATTCATATGCAAACACTGCTGGTTTACGAAGACTTGAAATAGAAGGAAAATCAATTTCAGGCAGCAAGCTAATCAGATGCATCTGAACAAAAAAACAAGACTCCTTGGAAAGTCCAATATGTGACTTTGTATCAAGTTAGTGACGCATTTTGTCTATGTGGTATATCTTTCAGATATGAGAAGTTTTCATTAAAAAGACTGCACAAACACTAATGAGACCTTTGTCACACAAAATTGTCGAAAAGGCCTTTCAGAGTCATGTTCACAGTCCTGGATTTTTGGCTTTGATTTCAGAAAACAAGAGGCTGCATCAGGCCTCTTAATTTTGTATTTAATGAGGTATCTAGAGCTTACAGTCAACTACTGAGCAGAAAGAAGGCTTTAATGGTCTAAAACACATTGAAAACTAGGCGTTCGAACTGCCCTTCTAGCGGACAGTGGAATGGGAATAAGCATATGAAGGAATTCATGATAGTCCATGGCTATTGAAGTTAGCAGCTTCCCCCATTCCCCAAAAATATGTTCAAAGCCCTGCATTCCACGGGGGGGGAGGGGGTGGGATGTGTGAAACAAAAGTTTCTGGTTCAGTTTCTTCTTCATCAAAGCAACTGCGCTTCCCCATCACAGAAAGGCTGACATTTTGGTTGCTCTCTCATAGATGTACATAACTAAGTACCGTGGTGGGGTTGCTTTGATTTGTTTGTTGGTAGTGTGCTGGGGTTTTTTTTTACTGCATCAGCTGAACTGCACAGGAATTACAGACATCCTATGTCCATTCATTTGTGGACATGAAGAGAATTTCTCAACTGAACGGCTGACAAGGCAACTCTTACACACTATACCACTTTCTGAGCAATTTTCATATATCATGTAGAAGCTGATATGCACAGAGTTGACAACAATTTTCATAAGCATACAGATAAACAGAGCAAGCACAGCACAACTTCTTGGAGCCTTGGCCTCTATCAGGGAGAGAACAGGAAGAACAGGATGTGAAGCAAAGGCCACGGAGATAACTGTCAGCACTTTATTAGGAGATGGAACGTCACTGAAGGCAAGCTTAAGCTAAACAAAAGGTGCAAGTTTCTTGCCATATTTAGAGTATTTGTGGCTGCTGACAGGCAAAGGCAGTCCAAGAGAACCAGACAGAAGACATTATCTTTCTAATGTATACAACATTAGATGATGCACTAGTTCCTGCTGATACTTTTGGTCTCTCCACACACTTCTGGATGTGTGGAAAGTTTGGATGGAAGTGGAGCTTACAAGATTTGTATTTATGTGATGGCAGTTTCTCCCCTAATTTTGTAATTATCTCCCTCCCCTGCCCCAAATTAGATCCTATAACTTATGATGTGCCTTTCAAGGATACAAAGTCAAAGTCAGCTTTTAGGATACATCCAGATTACTGCAGTATAATACCGAAAAGAGTCATGGCAGAGATCCAGTACTGCATCACACTCCAAAATAAAAAGGCTTTTCCCAACTCCATGTACTAATCTGCCAAATTTCAGCTTGTGGCTAGCTGTTTAACATTACACTGTCACTACCAAGCAAAAGACTAACTGCAGAGACAGAAACAGACTTAAGTACTATCAGGCTACCATAACATCACTGCTTTGCCTTTTCTTTATCAGACCAAATTAACACAACCTCTTCAACCCCTCCTTGCAGGCTGCATGCTCCATGCCCCTGATCATCTCTGCATCCCTCTCTGCTGGATTGTCTCCAGTTTCCCTAAATCACTTTTGAATAAGGCAGAGGTGCCAAAAAAAAAAAAAAAAAACCCAGACCCAGCGCTCCAGATGAAATCACATTGTTGCCTTTCATCTGCCAGCCACAATCTTCCCAAGGCTTTCCCACCACACTACTTCACTTATTAAGATAGCCTTGTGGTATTGGCTCATGCTCAGTACAGCACCTATCAGCACACCAGCTCCTTTCCAGCCCACTGCTACTCACACAGTCATCTCCCAGTGCATACAAATGCACTTCGGACCCTACCCTAGGGCGTAGAACCTTGCACCTTGCCCAGTTTACCAAGGGTTTTGCTGGTTCAGTAAGAGTCCTGCATACTGAAGCTCTGCCATTCAGCATGAGTCACCTTTCCTAATTTAGAGTTAGTCCCAGATTTGTTGAGGATATGCTTTATGTTCTGAATGGTCTCCAAAGAATGTTCTGAACACTGTGGGCTCCAGTACTAACCCTGCCTGTTAACAGCAGTAAACCATTTGCTAGTTCTGGCTAATCTTCTCTCCAATTAACAGTCTTTCCATCTAGCCCATGTGTTCTTCAGGTTGGAAACAAAGGTCAGGGGTCTAAGCATTTACTTCTTTTTAAAGAGGTAACTTCAGCGCAAAAGTACCAGGATAGCTGTACTTTGGAAGCACAGTCAACATTTAGAGGATCTGGAAAGGTCTTTTGCTCCCATTCATAAGTGTACTAAAGTACTTCATGTAATTGCTTGTTTCTAGGCATGACCATCCACATTCATCAGGAGATAGGCCACATTTTCTACCCTCTTTCTACTTCTTGCCTTTCAAACATTAATCAAACTGGGTTGTGCTCATACACCACAATCTGTAAATGCAGTATCACATTAATTCAAAGTACAAACACACTCTGAAATCTCCTTCCCACATAAACTCAGTCACCACTGTACCTGCACTGCTTTTTGCCCCTTCAAACACCAGACATGGGCTGAGCATCTGACAGCTCTTATGCTCCTCTTCCCTATCAAACACCAACTTGCTACTGCTTAGGAGCTCACCCCTTACTGCCCCAGAACATGTTCAGCAGGACTTCTCTGAAACCTAATCCACGTCACTCCTGACTGGTAACTAACCCAATGGAAAGGCCTTAGTATTTGGGATTGTCTATGTGTGATTCAACACAGGCTACAGCTGTAAGATTCAGGAAGTCTACAAGAAGACACCTGCACATCTGCCCTGTTGCCCCGACTTTACCTACACAACCATGCTGTAGCACAAGGCTTTGGCGTTCTGCTTGCATATGGCACTTGAATTACACATACAGTTAATTAGACATGGACAGCAACAGGCAAGATTCTTCTCAAGTATTTCGGGGGAGCTTTTAAATTGTTTTTTTTAGTTCTAAAAGCTCGTAACTTTAAATGGCAACAAACGATGTGTGTGTATCTTTTTTTGCTGAGAGTGATGTTTTCAGAACACGCTGTTTTGCAATAGTCCCTATTTTGCATTAGAGGAGAGCTTCAGATGCAAAAGAAACTCTTCACATTGAATGTTTAAGGCGGGCAGTGTTTCCTGGTGAAAATTATCATTTCTTAAAAAGGAGACTATTGCTTTCTTCATGTTTGGTTTTAAGTACTGAGCTATTTAAAAACTGTTTATGTAGAGGGGAAAAAAAGGAATAGTTGCTACACCCAGTGCTGCGGCTTTGACATAAACACGAGCGCTGATCTGTTACATTTTTCAGTTTTGACACTGTAAACAAGGATGTTCCTGTCAACCTCTCTCCTCTGAGAAATCTGTCCCATCTTCATTCTCTTGAACTTGGTGGAAACGAAGCAGCAAAAAATGCATCTTAAAAGTACACATTTAAGTCAACTCGCATTTCCAAGAAGAGGAAGAGGAAGAGCTGAATACAAGCAAGAAACAGTGCTGAGTACAGAGAGACGATCACTTCCCTTGTCCTGCTGGCCACACTATTTCTGACACAGGCCAGGATGGCACTGGTGGTCTCGGCCACGTGGGCACATGCTGGGTCAGGTTCAGCTCCTGTTGACCAACACCCCCAGGTCCTTTTCTGCTGGGCAGCTTTCCAAGCCTCTCCAAGATGAGATCTTGGAGATATTTCTCCAAGCCTGGAATGCTGCATAGGGTCGTTGTAGCCCAACTGCAGTGCCTGGCGCTTTGTCTTGTTGAACCTCAGACCATTAGCCTCTTCTGATCCATCCAGCCTGTCCAAATCCCTCACAGAGCCTTCCTGCCCTCCAGTAGATCAACAAACTGTGTCTGCAAACTGACTGAGGGTGCCCTCAAAACCCCTCATCCGGATCACTGATAAAGATATTACACAGAACTTGCCCCAATACCAGGCCCTGGGGAAAACCACTGGTGACTGGTGACCAGCTGGATGTAGCTCCATTTACCAACACTCCCAGGCCTGGCCATCTTGACAGTTTTCTAACCCAGCAAAGAGCACACCCATCCAAGCCATGAGCAGTCAGTTTCTCCAGGAGATGCTGTGGGAAATGGTGTCAAAGGCTTTACTAAGGTCCTGGTATACACATCTACAGCTTCTCTCTCATCCACTAAGTGGGTCTTCTAGTTATGGAAGGGGATCAGGCTGGTCAAGCAGGACTTGCCTTTCACAAACCCATCCTGGCTGGGCCTGATCCCCTGGTTTCATTGTGTCACATGATGGCATCCAAGATGATGCATTCCATGACCTTCCCTGGCACCGAGGTCAAGCTGACAGACTTGTAGTTTCCTTGATCCTGCATTTGGCCCTTCTTGTAGGATGGTGTCTGGCACATTTGCTAAGTTAATGCCGTTTCTGAAGTCTTGATACTCGTGTTGGTGCAAAGTATTTTTACCCCCAAATCTTGTCTAACAGGGTAAAAGTAGGATCCCTTATACCAGAAGGGTTTTCTAACTTCTCCAGAAGAGTGGTCAAGTCTCTGCTCTGCCATATCAGAGCAACTTGGAAAGGTCTGATCAGCTTGGCAATGCTCCAAGTCAGTATGAAAGATTTAAAGCAAAGAACTGAGCTCTATGTGTACAGCCCCCTGTACAGGGTGCAGTAAATGATCACATGGCAGGTCACTCCAGACCCAGGCATTACAGCCGAAAGACAGCTGTAACTACAGAAAATACAGATGCAGCTGGGCAGGTTTTTGCTCTGGCTGCTATGTGAAAGCCATTCCTGGAAGCTGTTCACTGTCTCCATGTGCTCAGAAAAGTGCTCCCTCACCACACTGCGATTACTCATGTGAAGCCTCTGCGTTTGTGCTCAACAAGAAAGCAAAGCCAAATAATTTTCTTCCTATAAAACCAAGCACAATTTCCATCTGTAAAATTAGGTTCCAGTAACAATATAACACACTAGTTCCATCACCTAACTTTTCAGGAGTGTGTTTTTTGAGTGAAGAAGATATAAAGCTAGGAAAAATAGAGTGGCAACTAATCCGGCTTAGCCATTCAGGGACTTCACTTAGAGTCATTCTGGAGAACATGCACAGGGAACTGAAAAACAGTATGGAAACAGAAACAGTCTGTAATCAGAAGAGCCACAGGATTTTCTTCCTTAGAAGAACTATCAAATTGTACCTTATTTACCAGATAGTTGCTATTTTTGCAAAACCCAGAATCGAGTAATTGACTGGCAATATCTCAGTTCTGTGTTTCTAGGCAATACTTCCTCCATGAAGAAGAGAATGACATTTTGAGAATTTGTTCATCCCTATGCTTTAGTAACATGAAAATATTCACAACTGATACAGGCACAGGGAAGGACACTCTGGAGATCCCAAAACATTTAAAAACAGTCTATCACGGCAATTGCACAGCCAATTTAAGAAAGGCAGTTGAAGCATTTGAGCAGAAACACTTCAAAGCAAATAGCTGAGCTGGTATGTGTGCATTATCTGTATCCAGTTTAATTCTACAAAATTAATCTGCACAGGTTCATTTATAAGCAAGGATTAGTTTCAGGCAAGACCAACCAGGACAGAAACTACAAGCAAGTGACCTTGCTAAACACTCCTCAAAAGCTTTACAAAGCACTGATTGTTCACAGCCTTTAGCAAACAGTTCATGTATCAGGTGACTCAATAGCTTTCAGCATAGTGCCTTCAATCCAAGCAGCAAATAGTACAGAGGGTTAACACCTTTTATGCTAGTATCAAACATTTTGGCTTTTTCCATGGTTAGTCATATTAGTGTGCCAATGAGAATTTAACAGTAATAGCTTCACACACACACACACACACATGCAGACTGCAGCTCTAAAACATTTAAGAAAATACGTGCTCAATATAAGAGGGCATCCAATGCTTGGGAAAGTCTGTAGATTCAGTCCTTTACACCATCATTTCTTAAGAAGTAATCATAGTCCCAGCATCTCTGAATACTTAACAGAACAAAAACCTTATCTACAGCAATTTTATTTCCTCCTACTTTCCTGTTTCAGTGGCAGGTACTTTTTAAATACTTCACACAGCTTTTAACATTGTTTAGTTCTGAGCACATGTTAACCTCACAGGCCTTTTTGATAAGTTTGTTACTAGGAGGCCCCTTCCATATGCACTGGAATCCTCTCCCTGCTGACATGCTGTTGATAAAACCACTTTGCTGCCATTTTACAGAAACATGTTTAGAAACCAGAACTCTAAAAAAACAGTAAGAGAGGTTAGCAGGGCTGGGGAGGGAGACAGCAGAGACCATAAAAAGCATTTTCCTTCAAGTATTTGGTCTAAGGTGTACCACCAACAGGATGCTGGTTGACCAACTACAGTTTTAAATTCACTGGCTGCACTGAAGGACGTTTTAGGTTGCATCCTGTGCCATTTGTTTATGAAACATCTCAGAGAGACCTAGGACAAAGCCCAGCAAAGATGTGACTGAATTTCAGTAAGAGCATGACAGAGTGGATACTGGGCTTTTAACAACACCCTCAAGCCCATTTCAGAACAGCAATGTAAGAGTGAAATAATTTATTCTTGTCCCTGCCTTCACTGGCAATAATAAGGCACACACCTGGTTATACAGCAAGCCACTTCCAGGTTAAACACAGCAGACATTTTTGGCTGAGTGAGCATACAATCAGGCCAATGATCAGGTACAAGGCAGGCAGCAGCAGCAACGCTTCCCCCCCACAGAAGCAGGCAGCCAGGATGAAGCCTCAGCCAGGGAAACACAGGCTGCCACAGAGAGAGATACGCCTATTCTTTCCTGTCCTCACTGCAGCAACTCCACTAATACTGCAGTCACAGTACAAGTCAGGTCAGCTCAGTCATTCAACTGCCTTGGCTGGGAAGGAGTTTGGCTTGAGCAGGTAGTAGCAGCATGTGAACCCTTCTCCCCTTCCACACAGCACATGAAATTATATCCTGCAATGTTATGAAAACAAATGAACTCACTGCATGTGTTAAATAAAATACCACCTCCCATATGGCACTTCTAACTGGATTTCCTTCAGAAACAGAATCCTTCTCTCTACCCCTCCCCTCAAGTGCAGCTTCAGATCTTAAAATCTTAATAATTAATTCCTGCTTTAAATCAAGTATTATTCAGCATTCTTGACACAGGAACTATTTTATTTTGGTCATGACCTTAAACACAAAGTGTGTTTCATAAATATTAGGAAGAAAATAGCCTTACCATTTTCTATCACAGCTATCCAACTCAATAATAAGAGACATGATAATGCCTCCTCCAACACTGCCAAGAAAAAAGAAAAGAGATTACCTGGGAGATATGGTTGATGGAGGACTCCATCCTCCGTAGCTGGGACGCTTGGATGTCCAGCAGTTGTAATACATTGTTGGCCAATGCATTGATCTGATAAGCAACACTGGCTAGAGACTGAGTTGTGTAGGCTTTGGTCTCTTCTAATGCTTTCCTTTTATCTGGAGCCTGTAAAGCAAAAGAACAAGACATCTGCTTTAGGCCAGGAAGAGGATGGGGAAAAAGGACAGGAACAAATAATACAACCTGTATTTGGAAGAATCTGTAATCACAAAGATCTGATTGAGCAGCCAAAGTACTTGATCTGCGTGAGATTCTAAAAATTCTCAGTCATACGGAGGAGATAAAGTATTTGAAAAATATGTAATGATAATAAGCTTGCATGCCAAGAAAGAATTCATTCAGTAGGAAAAACAACACTACCGTGATTTGTTGGGAGTCGAGTCTCAAAAGCCTGTCCAATCCCTCATTTCTCAAAAAGCCTCCAAATCCCCATGAAAACTGAATTTCTCCTTTTACCACCTCTTGAAGAAGTCATTCAGCCCAGGCTAATTAAGACAGAAAAGTATTTTCCCCACATTTGGGCATCCCCTATTCCACATGCCGTCTACAAAGCCCACACTCCAGCTATGCTGGCTACTACTCCCACAGACCAGGAGAAGGGCAAGTAGAGCATCAGAATGGCATGCACAGAGGCCTCCTGCATGCAGGAGTACTTGTGAAATTATCCCTCCTCACACAAAAGTTTAATAAACTTTCCTTGACAGCTGAGAAAGTTCATCATTGACTGATAAGACACACACATTTTGAGGTATCAGAAAGGAAAACATGCTTCCCCCTCAAGGGTAAAAATATAGGGAAAGGGTAACTTCCCCACTGAAATCACACCTTGCTAAGGTAAAGTCCTCTCTCTGTCCTGAGGCATGACTCCCTAGACAGAGGGCAGGTTACTGTCCAAGATCAGAAACTGTTTACATGACTGGAGTTGCATGGCCCAAGTAAGTCCCTCCTCTCTGGCAGGATGGGAGATACCAACACCATCTCTACCATGCAAACACACAGACAGAACCCATTTTGAAGTACTCCCTGAATCACACCTTAGGAGCTGGCAGTGGAGGCCATGTACATCATCTGTTACCAAACTTGCAAACTGCAGCTATCCAGAATTTCCTTTTCTTCCATTTGCAATAGAGATGCACTGTATAAGGAAGAGTTTGCAGTACACAATGACTTAGTGCTAGTATAGTTTCTTCCCAATTTTATGTATTTGTGGAATAAACAGTAGATCTCAGCAACCAATAGAAAAGGTTCATATTAATAGCCCCTTCCAACTAGACTTCCATTTTTAATGTTGATTTCTTTGAGTAACACCCTACACAAGTTGTATGCATGAGTTACAATATTAAGTACAAAGCAAGGAAACAAGGACATTCCATTAGCATTCAATGGAGCCCTATGTTTTCCACTTTCCATACACTCATTCATTTTTAAATCCTGTCTCTTATTTTTAAGAAGAAAACCAGAAGGCAAGCTGTTCATATATATTATAAAAGTTGCATCATGACCCAAATACTGCAACACATTATGCTACGCTACATTTTGATTATGTATTTTTTTAAACATGGATGAGTTCCTCCCAATCCAGGAGTTTTGTTCACATTCATGACCAACATTCGTAGCAATGTTTGACACTTATTAGTGGCACTTGACACTTGGTTAATGCTATCCTTCAAACAGAATCCATATATAGATGCCTTCTAAAATGTGAAGCACCAAGAATGGGTTCAGTGTAATCTGCTGCCAAACGGCAGAATAAGGACACACTATGTAAAACGCCATTTTTTTAGTATTTCCAAATGCAAACAAAGCTACCTTTCATCTAAAAAAAGTATTGATATTTCCAGCTGTCAGAAAAAAAATTAGTAAAAGTCACTTTGCTTCTTTAGAAAACAGAACCTACAAAACAACTACTAGAGGTTCAAGAAACAAATTTCCAAAAACACTCTGGCTTTCTAAAGAGGCATTTTAAACTTCAAATCACCACTAGCAGTGACTTTAAAAACACTATCCTGCTGAACTACAGCCTAAAGAAAACAACTGATAATTCATACTTGAACTTCTGCCACTGTGGAAAATGGTAAAAATGCAGGTAGCAAATCAGTGGTGTCTGAAATAAAAGGTTTACTGAACTAGAACAACTAATAAAGCAGCAGCCAACATTAGTGTAACTTCATATAAACTCAAATGGAGATCTGCAGCCTTTATTCAAGCAGTTTCCTTATTACAAAGTTTCAATTAAATACTGTTAGGCTAAACTAAAAGGTGACAAAGCCACAGCACTCCATTACTAAATGTTGTCAAATGAAAAAACTTCAGAGTATAACAAGTTTCTTTTCATCAGTAATGATTCATTGATTAAATGTCTTGTTCTCATTTGCCTAAGCACCAAATGTTTTAGTTGTTTGCTCAAATTACTAGTTTGGCAGCAGGATTAAATGAATATAATTGATATGTGGAATGCATTTCATGTCCTGTAAGAACTAGATTAGGAACATTTTCAAGTCTTGCAGATAATTTAGGCAATTTCAGTTTGCAGATTAACAGCTTAGATTAGAACTAACTTGACACAGTCTTTTGCATTATTTTAATGAGAACTGCTGGCATCCACAAGATGCAAGCTAAAAGCTTCACAGACAGCAAAGGCAGGAGGGTAGAGGGAGAAGCCAAGAACTGTGTGGCAGAAACAGGAGGGAGCCGAGAGTTCCAACTGTTACTTTCACATCTCTTTAAGCAAAAATTGAAAGCAGAATAGAAGATAAGGCACGTGTTTACATTCAATGTAATACATAAGCACTAGTTAACTACTCAATTTTAAGACAACACAATACAAAGACTGTCACCTGACTTCTCTCCTAATGGTTCAGAACTACTTTGTGATCTTGTATTAAAAGCTTCAAAGGAACTGTCCTTTATATAAACAAAAATGGGATGTCCTTTAGTAGTAAAGTGGATATTCTTTAAAGAATATCACAGCTTTTGAAGTTTCCCTCCTGTAAGCTCCCACCTGTATCCCCAGTTCACTTTTAACAGTCATATTACTATGACAAAATTGCTGTTTGAAACTGCTTTCACAGAACTAGATTTAATACTAAAAATTTTAAAAAGAAAACCTCTCATATAATTTAATGGAATACATAAAGAGACAGCTAAAACTGCATGGCAGTCCACACTGCATACCATGTATTTATCAAATGCAACTTGTATTATAATGCTTCCTTGAAAAGTTTACATAAATACTCTAGTAAAGTCTAAACTGGTTCTGCACCCAAGCAATTGACACAATAAAAAGAGAGTACAAGCTTATACTGAGTCTTCAGTTCAGTGACATGTCAAGGTCAAATGATGAGGAACCTGCCCATCACTCTACAGCTGATCTTTACGTCACATTTTCTTCCCCTCTCCAAACTGCCACCAACACAGGCACATCCTCACAACACTGTGTGTGCATTGTTCAGGCCATATGCCCTCCCATCCCTCTTTCAGCTAATTCCCACCATTCCCCAGTTCATACAGCACACAACTGCATGTACAGGCTCCCTCCACAAATCTCATCAGCTCACACTTCAAATCATCTTCCAAAGTCAAACCTTCTACTGCAAACACCTAAGCCCACATCCTCTGTACCTGTTGTCCAACCTCTCTTCTCCCTCTTTCAACTTCAGTTCCATTCACTGTGCTTGAATCTCCCTGTAAGGTAAATTCCCCACCAGAACAACTGGTTCTATTTGACAAAGGTAAGAAAGCAGCTCATCAGATCACACCAAAGCTGGCTGGCCTAGCAAAAACAAACCAAAATGCCTCCTTAGTATGAGGCATGGGTTGCTTCACATTTTTTCATCTTCAGATGTTGGAGTATGTGCAAATTCAAGCACAGAAAAACTCATCCAGAATAAACTACTAACGGAGAACTGCCCTAAAGCACCCCAATAACCAGTAAGTTAAACAGAGCTCTTAAGTAATCAGTGCCCAATACCTGCTCAGATGCTTGGAGTTCTGCTGCTGGACTTGATAACTCTCAGCTACAATCAAGGTACAGGAACAGCTTTACACTCAGTTCTATTTGCCTGTGCTGTCACTGTTCACGCACCTTTAACAAACACAACACTGTGTACATTTGCTTCACAAGCAAACACAAGATAATTGTTCAGTTTTACATTTTGGTGTTTCTGAAAAAGAATTCCACCTATCATTAATTGATTTAAGAGAAAATTAGGATTACTACAATCATGAATTACTACTACACTTACTACTACTACAATTACTACTGCCACAGGAATTCAGCAATCTCTATCATGCATCAGCATTCACAGAATGCAACTATGCAAAAGTCATCAATATATCCATTAGTATTCTCTTTTGTTAATCTCATCATGTATCTATCTTTGGTATTTACAGAATGCATGCTTTCTGATAACACAAGAACAATTGAGGTTTCCAAGTCCTGGTACCTTCACTAAGGTCTTGCCATTTTAGCTCCGAGATCCATATCAAACCAGCCAGTCAAAATTTTTATCTTATGAGCTTATGTTAACTACAACTTATAGCACCTCACTTTTCAAGTCAATAGGAAATAATTTTATATAATGATGAAGATGTACATTCTGGAAGTGTCTTTGAGCCTCCTAGACATCGGTACTTCAACTTGCCTGAGAACTAGCTGGGGATACTACAAAGTGGAAGGAATGGATTTCTGAGAAGTGGTTTCCCCACTCAGGAAACAGGAGCAAACCTCCCTAAAGCAAGAGCTTGACACATTATGTGAAACTTCACATATATGAATCTGAAGTTGCTGCTTCACTGATAAGGTTTTTAACAACTCAAAGCTGGTCTTGAGGGTTTGTTACTTCTGACTGCTAATTGCAAAAGGCTTGGACATCTCTAAATTATTCACAATATATGTTCTTAGACCAAGTATTCCACATCTAAGCTGTAGTAATGGGTTTTTAAAAGGTTTAAATATGCCATATACACTAGACTTTTAGCTCAGGAGGTAAACGTAATTTATGTTGAATATCATGAACTGAGATCACTGTAAATAACTGAGGAGCTACATACTGAAATAAGTGGGTACACCACAGATACAGGTTCTACCTTATCTGTTTTTATAGAGCTTGTTAGACTGCTTTGTAAACACACCACACCATGGTAGGCTTTTTGGCTGTTACAGACGGTTATTACGTTAGAGTATCAGTTACAAATCAAAGAAGAGACACACACTGGCAAGTCACAGCAGCAAGTGCCACAAGTTTCTATATTCTGGAGAACTTTCAGGAGCCAAATACCTGCCTGGAAGCCATCCAAGCAGATCTACACAGACTGTGGTTATTAGTAGCAGGTACTCAGCAGGGAGCATTCAGGGTTTCAATCATCACAGACATAGCCTTAAGGGATATATAATATTCCAAAGGGCATAGGAAACCAAGGTTTCAAAATTTACAGAAAGGGGTTGCTTACATTACATGTGTTGTGCAGGTAAAAATAGAGTATCAATCAGGTGTGGCAACTGTCTCCTGCAACAGGCTTACAGTGCTTGTGCCATACAGCAATCCCATTGAAGAAATTCTCTCTGCAATGCATTACACTGGGCAATGCATTTATTTCAAGAGGATGGATGATCTGCTGAGTGCATCCCAATATCCACAGAGCTGTATTTGGCCTGGAATTTACTTGCCTACATGTTGGACTGCTCCTCACTGACCAGCACCTCAGTTCCCCCACTGGAAAGTGAAGTAAGCCATGAGGAGAGTTAGCTCACAAGTTCAAACCCAACCTTTGTCCAATGTACTAGGACAAGAGACACCCTACCACAGACAAGGCTGTAGAGTGTCACCAGCACACTTCATCTACTGGCTTTCTTCAACATAAGCAAATCACTATCCGTTATTCTTGTTACTGGAACCACTTGCTCTGCCATTAATATCATTATTATCATCAGTAAAAACAACTGTGGGAAATTTAAGAAGCAAGAATTTGTGTGGGGACAAAGAACAGGAAGGGACTAAGTTCAAGTACAGCCCGATAAAATGACAGGGCCAACCCAGCCTCCATACAAAGGGGAACTAAAGCCAAAAAGCCATACACATTCCAGATCACTGGCAAATCTCAACTAAAATTCTCCATCACAAAGATCTGTACTAAAGTACACACAATACAAAAATGTTCAAGGGTTTTTCTGAAGTGAGTTTTGCTGTAACTTGTCATTTTGTTGTACTTTTCTACCATTCCTGAATTTGTGTGTATGCAAGTAAGAGCTCAAGATTTTTATTACCCCATACCTTGCAAGCTATTAAAAGCAACATATTGCAGTCACTGAAACTGTCCACCTCCTGTCCAAGGCCTCTCCAGAAGGCTGGCAGGCAATCCTTCAATGACAGTGAAAACAAGAAGTAGAACAGACTATTCAGCACACCTCTCTCTACACATAGTGACAAGTAGTGTCAAACAGAAATATCAAAGCTCTCGATTACTTAACTAATTGTGCCAGGAGCATGGAGGAATTTGAAAGCCAGGTAAGGTATAGAAGGATGCCTAATCATTCAGAGCAATTCTAAACCCCAAGATCCCTCTCACTATGGAAACCCCAAAACTAAAATTAGCATGATTAAAAGTCTGTCAAGTTTATTCAGTAAACAGTAATTCTTCACATCTTCTATGGCAGAAGTCCTCAAGAAACAGAGCAAAACTACCACTCAACTCAAGGGAATTTCCTTCCAGCATCTAAAACAAAAAAACTCACTGGTATGAAATAATACCATGTCTGTTGAGTTTCTCCAGATAAGATGCAGTAACTCAGCTACACGAAACGCAGAGAAACTGGTATAACTTGAAATCTCTTCTCCCCAGGTAAAGACTTTGCACAATAAAGCTGGCATTCATTCAAGGCACCAAAAGATGAGATGATCACCACCACCACTACACTGCAGTCCACAAACAAGATTTCAGTCTATTTCTTTTTAGAAACACTATCTTGACAAAGATCACTGACTAATCAGCTTCTTTATCTCAAGGGTCAAGACACATACCAAATTACTGTTTAACAAACACATACAGCGGCATAACCAGCACTGCCTGGAATGCACAAACTCTGTTTCAGACAGGCCCTTCCCCCAAATCCTGTATGCACGAGACAATCAGCTAGAAGCAAATCCTTCATTTCCATCAATAATATTCCCCTGACCAGTCCTGAAAAGCCTTGATAGCAAATTAGCATTTCTATGGGCCGAGACCAATTTAATCAATCTGTGTCCTTACTGATTTTCTTTTACTTGAAAGTTGCTTTTCATTCTGTTGATTAACTATAAATAGAAGAGTCTCAAATTTTTTAATCATCATCTTTTTTGAGGAAGGTAGAGGGAGAAAAGCTTATTTATTAAGGGGAGAAGTTAATTCCAATGGAAAGTTTGAGGGAAATACATATATCATATATA
>VZTZ01045817.1:0-10037 GCA_013400955.1 Drymodes brunneopygia | reverse complement strand
AGCCTCAAAGCCATTCTTCAAACTTGCCAAATAATTTAGAAGATGCTGTACACTGCAGTGTTAATGACACTGGCATCTATATATCTTTTGTTATAACTGAATAGCAAGTTATTTTCTTACTTGTTGATCTTAATTCCCTTTTCAGTAAAATTAATGGAATGCTTTAACTGCTTTTGTGTCTGTCACGATCCGCTAACACAAGTGGGAGTTGTGATGGTTCATTAACCGAATCTCAGAGTGCAAAAAAAACACAAACGGGGAAATTTTAGTTTCAATCAAAACCAAAAGCACTTTTATTGAGTGCCAACAACATGATTATGCGAAAGAGGAGAGAGAGAGATAAAAAGAAACAAAGTATAGAGAGAAAAATAGAGGGTTGGGTAATAGCTACCAACGGCTAGACGAAGTCCTCATGGTCCAGTGCCAATAGATTTGCCTTCTGTCTGTGGGGAGATCTCGTTGGGTCTTTTCAGAAAGTCCCTTTATAGTCTTTTCAAAAGCGGGGGGCAGCTGGCCAAGAGGTGGGGGAATAAGGCCCATTGTTTTGGGGTAATAGTACAGAGCAGGTGTACAGGACGGATCATTCCTTCAGTGCAGTCCTTTCTGCCTTGGCAGCAAGAACGACGCAGTCTACCGTGGCCTGCACTAGTTTGTGTACCAGTTACACCCCTGCACTTGGCGGTCATCCCACCTCGATCTGGCCCTACTTCTTTGTGCAAAAGTCCTCTTTCCCCTTTGGGGTTTTTTTGGGTTTTCAGTCTCTGTCCTCATCGATGATCGTGAGGCAGATGAGGGATCTCTGTTCCATCTCTTACAGTGTCCTAATTGGTTTATGTGTCTGCCTCTAAAATTAAATTTTTGTCAATAATTAGGTAATTGCAGTTGCAAGTGTGAAACTGTGTTACAAAGCTTTTTATTTTCTTTTAGTTCCACTTGGACTGTTTTTGAGCATTAAAGCAGCATTTTTAGGAGGCATGTCTTCCTTTGTCAGAAACACTGATCCTTCTTAAAGTACAGTCCAAGACATTTTTTCACTTTAATTTTTTTGCTGACCAGAAATAGTTCTTGGAAGACTTAAAGAGAAAATGTGTGATTTAATTGCATGGGGGTGAGGGGGTATATTTACAGAAAGGGGAAAGATTAAAGGGTATAAAAGAAACTTTTCATTTTAACTTTTTACAAGAAAATAACTCCTTAAGTTTGCTCTAGAAATTGCAAATAATGTTAAAACCTTCAGTAGCTAAATATTTGTTAAGACCTTACAGATGTACTAAAACTGATTTTATTAAAAATTATTATNAAATCCATCTAAAACCAAAAGCCAAGTTCTAAATTTAAAGATACAGAAGTTTCAGGTTTTCTGCATTCTTTGTTCTATGCTGTTGTACAGCTGGCAACAGAAGAAACACGCGGGTCTCAGAGCAGCAGTTGAATCTCCAGGCAGCACCGACCAAAAAGCCCCGCCCTTCTTTATTTACCTATTTTTATATGTTTCTAAAGACAATCAAGGACTGGTGAAAAGGGTCAACACCCCTGAAGGTCTACAGGACAAAGACATGGTCAATCATCTTTCTCCACCCCAGGGAAAGGAATGAAAACAATTCCACAAGTGCAAAACAATCCCGGCCGGTTAAGAAAAACAAGGACCATGTTTACAGAAAAAATATTGGGAAACTACAGTTACAGTGTCACAACTTATGGGGCCCTGTAAAACCAGGGCGACACTATGCCATTCTTCAGTGTTTAAATTCCATTGTTATGATGTGCTATAGTTCATGTCAATATTGAAAGCATAAATATATGTGAATATTCCTCTAATATCTGAACTCTATTGAAATATTTAATTAAGCATGAAAATTATATTTAAAAGACACTCTAATCACTTCACGTCTCAGTATCTCTTCATAATTTTTGTTTTACTGGTTAGTTAGCCAGCAAAAGAAAGCAGATAGAGCTATTGGTAGATTCTTAAATTACTTGTAATACAGCATAATTCAAAACCCTTGACCTTTCATCATAGTGGTACCCAGTTAGGTTCCAGTAATAATATTGTGAATTTTGACTTTAAATTTCTCATTGATTATAAAAGTATGTTAGAAATAAAAGATTATCTTATGATGAAGTCTCCACCCCACTGTGCAAAATTTTCAACAAATTTCATCAGCATATGTTATAAGGATAAAATCAAAAGGCTAAGGAATGCTTGAACAAATGGGAATCACTGAGTATGTCTGAGAAAAATGCATTCCTTGTAGAATTTTTTGTTTGTATTGTATCCAGTGACCACTTAATATAAAATTTGGACTAAGTCCAGGAGGATGGAACTTTTGTTCACAGTTGAAAGTAATCTTCGCTGGATAAAAGTGTCTGAACCTCTTTGCTCTTCAGCCCTGCCCATCTTGTATTTTTTCTACATTGAGACATATTCTCAGGTATGAAAACTGAGATACTGGAAAAGCACTAAATATTCCTTATGTTGCCCTCCGCAAAAGGCAGCAAAAAATTCTGTCAAAATATACTTCTTTCCAGTGTGTATAACTGAGTCAAACAAAACAACTTGTTACTTCAAAAAGACCCTGTTCCACCAAAGCAGAGGCATAAATTTCCTGCATTCACTAGCATGGAGGGAACCAACTCCACATCCATTGCCTTATCTCTCTGAAATACACTTACTAAGAAAAAGATTGACCCCCTGAATCTTATTTTTGACAGGTACTGTACACCTGACACAATATGAGTTTAGTATCCAAAGCCGATATATATATTACAGAAAAATGGAATCAGACAACTAAAAATATAGAATTTCCATTTGGAGCCCTGGGTACCTCCTAAGCAGGGCAGTAAGAATTCCCTTTAAAGGTAGCAGAGAAAGGAAAGAAATACATACAGCTTGCAGCTTGGGAGAGTCAATACAATATGCCATGTTGTCCCAATATTTTCCTTTAGTTCTGATGCAGAATCTAAGGCTTTAGTGGATGAAATTTTCATGGAATTTCAATGCAATATGTGTGTTATTTGAATAGTTCCAGCTAGAAGGGACCTACAGTGATAATTTAGTCTACCTAAACCTGACCACTACAGCAGTGACCAAAATTTAAAGCACCTTGTAAGGGCATTGTGCAGCGTCACATTGGAGAAAATTGTAGCATAGGAAGTTATAGTTACATTACTATAGTTTCAAGCCACATGCAAAAGAAAAAAAAAATCACAGAAAAACGTAGTGAATCCTATATTTTTCATACTAAAAATGGAAAAAATCTTAGCTATTTTAGAGAGCCATATCACAATGTATAACCTTGGGACTTAAGTTACAGAAGGTTCTACATATTCTCCTATTCAGTGTTGGATACAGCATTAAACCAACCTTTTTGCAGTATTTTGTTTTTAAAGTGATTATAAACTTTTTAATTTTTCAGTGGCCTAAATGATGACAAGCAATGAACCTTAAAATGAATCAAAAAATAGTAATTCTTTGAATGCTTGATCTCAGTTTTAGTTTTAAGGTTCTTGAAAATATAACTGCATGTGGTATCATTGCTTGATATGGAGGCTACTAAATTAGGATTTTCCCAATTACCTATCTCAGCATCAGCTGTGAGGAAAACTGAAAGTCTGAATCTGGGTTGTGCAAAATTAAGAAACATTCCTCATGCATCTTAAGCATGCTGAATATTTATTATGACTGCCATAGAAGACTGCCTAGAAGACAGTCAGGGCCAGTATCAAAGAACATGCACTTCTGTATCAAATACACTGCTGAACTAATTTTAAATTCACTGTATTTGTTCTACCATAGTAAGTGTGCTGATGTCTTTCTATAGTTTTATTCTTGTCACCAAGTAGCTATGTTAGAATGCAGAGAAACTACTACATGAAAGTAGTTTCTAAAACAAAGAATCAAAATGACATTTGGTTTTACTGTAAATACTCTTCAATTTACTTGGAGGGCACATTAATTGGTGATGTTGTAGCACAACCAAGAAAAAAATAAGAGAGCAAGTTCTTAGAGAAATGATTGTTATGGGATGGGTTTCTGAGCTTTACTAGAATATCATTAAGCTCTATACACTTCTCTTAATGGTAATTCAATTTTGCTTTGTTAGAAATAAATCTCAATTATGAAGCTTATGCAGTACTTGTATAGCACTTAGAAAACCTCCATGTAACAAGAACAAAGACCTATTCTATAATAAAAGAAAGAGGATAAAACAGAAAACAAAAATCTGCCATAAATTGGCTGCATACAGAATAANCAGAAAACAGAAATCTGTCATAAATTGACTGCATACACTATAAATGGTGATAAAGCTGAATCCTTTAGTCCTACTGTTTGAACTGAGACAAAATTCAATTTCATCCAATTACAGAAAATTGTTGGCACTATACCAAGAAAATTGCTGCCAACATAAATCCCTAAAGAGAGCATCATTATTCAATTAAAAATGTTCAATATAACTTTTTAAAACTGACCAGAAGTTATTGTGTTTTCTTATCTTTTTTTATATCCAAAAGTCATAAAAAAGAATGAATCTCTTATATTTAAGAAAACAGTAAAAATGATTAGTGAATATAGATTTTGGTTTTTTTCTGACACATTACTGTACATTAGTAATTCAGTGAAAGAGGATACTAGTGTGTGTCCCTTTGCCCCTCCATCCCCATCTTTTTCTGGCTACATATACAGGAAAATCATAGGAAATACATGTTTTACTTGGGAAGATAAATTGATGAGTTGCGTGGCAACATCTATATAATTTTCCCTTAGGTATGTAGTACGTGTCCATGTCTAGAATGCTATTTATTTTCATTAAACCTAAGCAATTTAAGTTGTCAATGGTGACCATTAGGTATCTGATAACCATATATTTCGGGGTCAACCAGATGCACTTACAAGCTAAATAGAAACAGCATAAATCCTCTATCCTATATTTCTAAATTATGGCATCATTAACATTGGAGTATTGCCTCCTTCTTTGTTGGTCCCTATTCTTATTGGTATGCATTAAGTAGGCTGAGAAAACAGAAAGTCAAGACCAAACCTTTATTATCAATTTTCCTTATAAGAGTATTGTTCTAATTATGACTGTCTTATCATAGCTGCATCTCTTGCACTTCAGAAAAAAAATTCTTAAGATGCTTTTTTCAGTGTATCACCCAGTAAATCTGACAAACTCATTAAAGTCACTAAATGCAGCTCTGGATCACTATAGCCACAATTGCACCTTATTTGAAAAAGAAAATAAGCTAATTAACAGCATCCAAAAAAATAAAAAGAAAAAAAACCCTCACAAAAAAACCCCAAAAAATCAAACACCAACACACCAAAAAACCCAGAATTCAAAGCCCACAAAACAGCAACAAAACCTTATATATGTCTCTATATATCTATATTGAAACATATGTATTTATACCAATGTAGCTACAGATATGTATAAGTGCACATACATATCTGCATATGAACATAAACCCCATTGACATTTCTGCATCAAAACTCTGCTACAGCTGCAGTACAGATATTAGCAGCTATGCCACAGTCATCTTACAACGATTTATTCCTCTCCAGAAAAAAACTCCAAACTATTGATAAGGTTTCTTAGGTGATGTAGAGGAAAGCAACTTTCATATCCCTGGGATTTAAAAAAATCCTTATATAAAGGTTTACCTATCAAGGTATTTTTAATGCTGTCACTACCTATATCTAGCTTACAAAACCTTAGTGTGTCAGATTCTTAAGAATCAGTGCTTCTAACTAGGACATATGTCAAAGGATAGAGAGAAATATTAAGCGACTGAGACCTTCTTGGATAGGGAGGTCTAAAAGCTTATTCTAATTTAACCTGGCCCTTTTAACCCTATTGAATATAATTCAGACAAAAGAGAAAATCTGAATCAAAACATCAATGCTAACCATTTAAATTCTGCTGATACATGTGTGAAAATGAGTTCTTTTTCTTTATCTCTTCAAAGTGTTACAACAGGTGAAACAGAAACTGGAAGTTCAGTTCTTTTCGATAACCACATCTTACTTGCACTTACTCTGGTAATTGAACTTATTGAACAGCATGGCTGTGTGTTTAGATATATTTAAATTAATCTCCTATTTAAGCAGATGGAAATTTAATGTATGGATTTCCTTTATTCTAGAGATGCATCTTTTCTTTCATGATTAGTGAGAATCATTATGCTGATCTGCAATACAGCACTGTGACCAAATGCTGAACTTCTTTTATTATGATTACCCAGTTGGTACCTTAGACAAGCAACTGATGGCTTTTATTAAAAATGTCAGGAAGGATTAGCCAAATGGATTTTTACAGCATTTTCATTGCTGTGATTGTGTTTTAATAAATTATTTTTAAATAATGATCAGGGTATTCTTACAAATCCTTAAATTGAAAACTTTAAAAAATCCCCAATAACCCAACAAGCAAACAGCAGTTAATCAGATTACACAGTAACTATTGTTCTTAAGAAGATTATGATTTAAATTCCTGATTGAATATGCAAATAGAATACGGAATTTTGGTTCTATAATTTTATATTGTCCTGAATATCAGAAGACCATTACTTGACATTAAAATGGATAGTCTTTAGAAGTTCCTTACTATTGATCTGTGACAGGTCAAGAAGGAGCTTAACAAATACATCTGTTTTGTAGTAAGAAAATCTCTAGCCTAAGTCTGAGTTTTGCATTGCTATCACTTCTGACTTTGATTTAAAAACATATTCAAATTACAAAGAAGAGAGATTTACAGTTTTCATTTAGAAATGGGATTATAGAAAATTAAAAGAGTTATATAAAAAATCTATACTATTTACATTAAACAGTGTGCAACACAACATAATTGAGAAAGCTAGAGTAGTTGATCATGTAATGGCTGGCATAATTTTAGGAGGAAAATAATATTAAAAAAATTGCACATTAATTTTGTCCTTATGTCTCTTCAGTTCACAATTTTGTCAAAATTTTAGGTGATATCTGTGAATCAGATATATGATTACTGACTACAGTACTGCTGAATATAATATATTCAGTGATTTGAGTAGCAGGTTTCATTGATAAGAATATTTGTGTATACTGAATAATACTTTTGCACATAAGATTCAGAATATGGAATAAAATAATATACATGATCAGAATGTTTCCTTAGTTTTACTCCTTCACTTCAAAAAATAATACAAGCCAATCAATTTTTTTTCATAAATTCCATTTTCAACTTTCTTTTAAACTCCAATTTTACAGGAGCACTTGTGTTCTCACCCGTGTGTGACTATGACCTCTGATCCATGAGGCACTGAGTGGAATATCCATGACTGACGTCTAGAAACATCTTAAAGGCCTTGCCTGGTCTGAACTCCATTAGTTATTACTGAAGAACAAAAATCTTCTCTGGATGTCATATGTCCAGCCCAACATGAATATCTGTGATAATTTAAGGTCCTTAAAACAGTATCTATAAAATACGTTTGACTCCCTCAATTTTTTTTAAAAAATGTTTTATAACCTTTCTATGTTCATAAAATTTTAATGTTAAGGAGGAAAATACTATTTATGACATTTTTCACCTAAGGAATTAGAGAAGAAAAACCCTAAAACTACAGTTAGTTGCAGGATTTATGACTATTTCTGACTTTCACTTTACATGAGCTAAGTGAATATACGTTGGCTGCCATTCTCGCTCTCTACAAGTAATCTGTACCCATGATATGCTGCTTTTTTATACTCGGGATGCCTTAGAGAGAGAATTTCAGTATGCTATCCAGGTGGGTGTTGTTTGATTAACAGAGGTCTGATGGGATGAATAAGACTAAGATTGTAGGAAACAACAGAAAGGATCCAGATGTATAAATATTCTTTCCTTCTCCCAG
This sequence comes from Drymodes brunneopygia, assembly GCA_013400955.1. Classification (NCBI taxonomy): domain Eukaryota; kingdom Metazoa; phylum Chordata; class Aves; order Passeriformes; family Petroicidae; genus Drymodes; species Drymodes brunneopygia. Next base: position 2,168 of record VZTZ01045817.1, on the reverse strand, counting down.
ATCTAGCAATGAGTTAACATGGCTGTTCCACTGAACTATCATTCTTATAGCAGCTGTTGATGTTTAAAGGAAATAAAGCAAGCCCTCAACCTCTCCCTAAGCAAAGATGTGAAATTGGGGCATGTCAACAACAGAAAACATTGTATAGTAACTTAAGATATGAATTTAAAAATGCCTTACTCAGGGACATTTTACAATTACTAATACAAAACGACTTTCATGTTAGCTGTACAATTACCTCCTTATATAAACAGTTTCAGTGATTTTGCTTTTCTTTTACTATTGTTCATCGTGTTGCTTCTATAATGTTATAGCATAAAGGAACTTTACATTTTTTCTTTCAAACAGAGTAATTAAAAGTATTGTTTCAAGACTGATTTGTCAAATCAATGAGGGCAATGTAAAATCAGACTGCGTACAGTAAAAAAGAAAGAATTAACAAAACAAATAATGGAGTACTGAAAGACAATGCAATCAAGATATCTCTTCTGCAAAGTGTATTTTGTTGCATTAATTCATGGATTATATATGGTATTCTCTAAACGTTTTTCTGTTGGAAAGAAAAATGAAGGGCAAGAAAATTGGAGAGAGTATTGGATAAATTTAGTTCAAACAGTGATGGAAATTTCAAGCAGAAGTCTTGGATTTGGAAAGCTGATACAAAGTCTGGGTGAGATAAGGTAAGGAAGGGGTTCATTAAGTGAGTCTATAGTTTACACATGTGAAGGGAAAAAGGCACAAAGGAACTGTAGGCAGAAAGCTGAAATTGTTAAGTCTGACCCTTTGACATCCAGTAGGTATTAGCTTCTTACTGGGATATAAGAAAATACCTATAGAAATAGAGCAAAGGGTGCTGCATTTGCTTTTCTAAGTTAGCCAATGATAAATGTCAGTGCCTGCATAACAGATTGAAATACTATATTTCTGTATGCTATGAATACTGAGAAAGCAATAATAAAATGTGGAGAGGTTATGAAACACAAACAATAACTGGGTGGATGGTGGCGACAAAGCTACCTAGTTGTTCATAAAGAGACAGGTGCAACGGTCTCCTCTGCTGAACAAAAAATTATTTTCTTTTGGTGTCTTTGTGTTGAGCATTATTGTCAGAGGTGGAAGTCAAAGCAGTAGATGGGTAATCTGGAATTCAGGAAATAAGGCTGTAAAACTATGTTAAAGGTAAAAGCATCTGCTTCATAGAGGTTGTCTGATAATCATGGGTTTTTCCAGTGCAAAAAGGGAGTAATCAGTAAATGGGGCAGAGTTAAATAAGAGCACAGGGAGACACAAACGTATTAGACAGAAAAGATAACAGAAACAAGGTCAGAGTCCAAAAGTCCCCAGTTAATTATTGGTAGACCTTTACAAAATCCCAGGCAGAGCTTTAGAGAAGGCCACGTCTTCTTTGAAGCTGATAACAAAGGGAAAATATGGTGAACTTGAGAATTTGGGATTTTTTTAGGGGGTCTGTAAAGCTCTGCAAAGTTCTTAAGGGAATATATATGAGAAGGGGATCAGGGATAAAAAAGGTGTCCATTCTACATAAAACACTACATGTCAATAGACTTATCTGACCAAGTCCTGCATCTGCTCATCTCTCTTACCTTCTGAAATCCTTTAACTCTGTTTCATGTAATCTCATCTGTTCTGTGCAAATGAGTACTGTAAAGACTAATGCCAGCTGCTGGGTAGTGAGTGTGGGTTGATTTGGTGCCAGCAACAAGGGTCCACCCAGGGTGTAGGCATCCCAAGCCTGTGACCTGCCAGAGGTAGGAGGGCTCTCAGTGGCAGCAGCTGAATTGGATGAGGGTTGTGACAATCTGCCAGAGGGGAGACAGCAATGCACGTCCCATAAAAGCAGCTACTGGGAGGGGTTTGCTTGACTGGGATGAGTGAAGGCGTCAGCACTGACTGTAGAAATGCAACAGTGGCTCACAGCCCATGTGCCTGGTGCTGGCTGTTGAGGTGAAAAAGTATCTTGCATTCTCTAAACCTGTATATTGTGCAGTTTGCTAGCAAACCTCAGGCAGGACGAGCTGGGAGTAGTTCCAAGGTCCAGGCAAGGGTATCAGGTGGGCAGGGGCCTGTTTGTGTGAACCTGCCTTTAGATGAGTCCTGGTGGTGGACTTATATTTTAAGGGAACTTCCCTGTCCAGCTGTCCTGGAGC
>VZTZ01045816.1:0-11282 GCA_013400955.1 Drymodes brunneopygia | reverse complement strand
TCATCTCAGCCGAGCAGTAGGGCCAGAGGCAACGGGCAGAAACTGATGCACGGGAAGTTCCACCTGAATATGAGGAAGAACTTCTTTACTGTGCACTGGAACAGGTTGCCCAGCCAGGTTCAGAGTTTCCCTCACTGAAGACAGTCAAGCACTGTCCGGACGCAATCCCGTGCAATGCGCTCTGGGATGACCCGGCCTGAGCAGGGAGGTTGGACCACTCAACCTTACCCATTCTGTGATTTTTGCCAATTCCTGACCTGAATTAGTCCCGGCTGTTACGCGTGTGGCCAGGCCTGCCCGCACCGCCATGGGTGCCGCAGCCAGAGCCCCGGCGCGCCCGACTCTGGCGGCCGAGCGGACCTGGCCATCCGCTCCGGCTTGCCGGCGGTGTCACGGGGACCAGCCGCAGCACAGATACTGAATTGGCAAAACCGAGCCGTCCCTGCAGCGGGGGAGCAGGAGCGGGACGGCCGGCAGAATGGTGGTGACCTCTGTGGCTGCCGCACCATGCACGGGTGCCCCGTTCGGTGTCACCGCGCCCCGTGTCACCGCCCTGAGGCGGGGCGAGCTCCCACCCTCCCCGCCCCTCAGCAGGTGCAGCGCCCCCGCCCCGGCCTCTACCACGGTGCGCGGAGAGGGAGCGGAGCCGGGCGCGGCACTCCTGCCTGGGCTCTCCCGCCCGCTTCCCTTTCCCCTGCCCGCCCCACCCCGGTGCGGCTGTGGAACGGCCGAGCCCGGAACCCGGCAGCGGCGGCGTGGAAGATGGATGCGGCGGAGGCCGGCGCAGGCGGCAGAGCGGGCAGCAGCGCCGACAGCCTGGCCGAGGAAGAGGAGGAGGAGGACGAGGACGAGGCAGGTCCCGGCAGCGGGCGGTCCAGCCGCACCTCGTCGCTGGTGAGCGGGCTGCTCACCGAGCTGTACAGCGCCGCCGAGGGGGCCGCCCCCGCGGGCAGCGCCCGCTCCCGCGCCCTCCGGGAGCTGCAGCAGCGGCCGAGCCAGGTCAAGTACCTGCGGCTGAAAGGTACAACCCGCCCCGCCTGCCTGCCCTACCGCCGCCCCGGCGGGGCCGGGAGCTGCCCCTCTTTCCCTCTGTGCGTGCAAGCGAGTCCTGCCCGAAGGTGCCCCCCATGCCTGCGCGCACGTGTCTGTGTGGGTCTGTCCATACCCAGGTTTTCTGCATGGCTGTGGCTCCCAGAAGCTTCCCACATGCTGTTAGCTGTGAGCTCCTTCGGACTGGGGCCTCCTGTGCTGTTCTCCCCTCTTGTTTCAAGTGCCTCAGGAGCAGAATTAGGGTCGTCTGCTACTGGTGTCTGTGATAGACTGCCTAAACTTCTGTGGTTTTGCGAGTTCGGTGCTTTTCCTCACTTACAGTAATGAATAATTGTCCAGTTTTTTCTCTTTTTCTTTTTTTCACTCAGTCCTTATTTTGTGAATCTAGAAGAGGTACAACACAGACAGTGTCATAAGAGAGAGTTGTTTTTCTCGGGTCCTTTTAGTTCTACTGTACATAAACTAAACTGGATAACTGTAAAGCTTATTTGGAGCTTGGCATATCTTCTGGAAAAAAGAAAAGAAGTGTAATGAAAAATGTAAATGCTGGAGTCAATCAGAAGCTAAATGAAAATTTCAAAGAATTCTTACAAAAGTTAGGTAGCCTCAACAGATCATGTTCGCGAAAGACTGAGACGTGTAATTCCAACTTGATCCAAGGAAGAGGAAAAGAGAACAAAGGCCTCTTGTCTCCTGATGTTTAATCACTTTTGCTTTTGATGAGGAAAAAACCTAAGAGGTGGCTAAATATGCCTGTTTTTCAGAGCTGTACTAACAGCTATCTGCTTCCGTGTTTGGCTTCTTAATGAGATGACACGCCATCTGATGTTACTAGGATGTAGCTCAAGTTCTTCTGTGTGTCCTTTGGCAACCTGGGACTCAACAGGAAGTTTTCCTGTTCGCAAGTATATTTTGTGTTATTTCAACTCATTAGTTTTGCTGCCAAGTTATTTGTTTTTACAGGGACAGCAGAACTCACCAGACAACTCTGGTGGTGACTGTATAAATTAGTAGGAATGGAACCTTTTTTTTTTTNTTTTTTTTCCTTTCAAAATCCATAGATGTAGTTTTAAATCACCTTGCCTGGGACAAATGATTGGGAATTCCATCTGAGCAGCAGGTCCTGAAACAAGGTAGTGTCTATAAAATACAGTATTGTTTTAGTAGTGGTTCCCCTCTCCTTCCAGTCATACTTCTCTCTAGCCCATGGTTGATAGTCATTTCAACCTGATTTGTCCTTTTCTTTAAACTCTCCAGAATTATTGAAAAAACTTTGCCATGTGAGCTTGAGCTGTTTACCATCCCACTGATAGCAGCCTTTCCTGGATGTGCACATATTTCTCTCATTAAATCAGGTTACTGAGCAATGGATTTTTTTTGGATTGATTTTCTTTCCAGCGTCAGGGGACAGGGGTTGCATTGAAAGTGGTAGTTTGAAAACTTAGCTGCTGGGACCAGACAGCTGTGTCGATGCTGGTGGCAAGCTGTACCAGGCTGTTACAGGGAGGAGCTGAAAAGGTCAACAGGTGATAGGCAAGACCCCGGATTTCACTGGTGAGATGCGCCTCTGAGAACAGAGCAGAGGACTCAGAAAAATTAATGGACTCAAGATATCTCCGAAATAACTCCCTTTTCTGGTCCTGAAGCTCACGTCATGGGGGCACAACAGGAATATTAGAACTAAGCTGAGCGATTTTGATGAACTAAAGGGAGCTGGTGGCACTATGACTGACCAGTGGAGATAACTGAGGCCATGACTGAAGCCATCTAGTTGCATTTTACTGGAAAGAATTTCCCACTTAGAGTTCGTTCTGGAGTTGCATTTGTAGCTTTGCAGGCAACTTCTTGTACATGTTCCCTTATCTGTTAGAAATGTGTATCTTGTCCATGCACAGGCAGCTTCTGGAAGGTACTGCATTTTAAATGTATCCCCTGGTTGCACTATTATCGCTATATTTTGTCTACATCTGTTAGGTTCCTGGGAGTTCATAACAGCATAATTGTTAAGATTCATACTCTGTGCAATAAATTGAAGTACTTTTGTTTAAAAGAAAATAAGGACTTTGGCTCAGATTCTGAAAGTGTTTATAACTGGGAATTACCCCAGTCAATAGAACTTGTCATTTATAGAAAGCTTGTATTTGTAAATGTCTGTGGGGCAAGTGCCTTTGGGTGTCAACTACAATAAGCTGTTTGTGAATGTTTTGGCTTGTACTGAAGTTGTTTTCCCTGCTTCTTGGCAGATGTTGATGAATTAACAACTATAAAACGAGAACTGAATTACAGAATTTCCGTTCAATCGGCAAAGTTGCTCCGTCTTCTGAAGCAGAAAGACAGGCTTGTGCAAAAGGTCCAGAAGAACTGTGACATTGTCACAGCTTGTTTACAGGCAGTTTCCCAGAAACGCTGTAAGTACTTTCTGTGTACTAGTGTAAATACTTTATTTCATTAATGTTGGCAGTATTTCATTTAAGCCCTCACACTTAATTTAAAGTCAAGAGGCCAAGCTGTGCTATTCCGTAGATATGACTGGCTCCTGGTGATGTCAGTAGTACCTGGAAACAGGTAAAGTTCAACTAGCTCAGCTGGGTAAGCTACTGTAGCCTCACCTGTTAATTCTGTGTAACTCCTTTCTACCAAGTTGATCCAAGGTGAGGAGTATGAGTAGAAACAAACCTACTTCCTTCAAAGCCCTTTATCAGCATCAGTGTTTTGGGGGTTTCTGAGAGAGTGCATGGGAAAGAGAAGAAATGTTGTTCTTTAATTGTTTAGCCTTTTTTTCCTGCACAGTGAAACCTTTTTGACTTGGCAAAGCTGTCATCTTAAGATAGACTGAAGTGCTTTTTGGTAGTTCTTCTAAAGTAAAACTGCGTGTAAGAATAAATAGAAATTATGCCTTTGGAAAGGACGTGTGAAAATAACCTAACGTTCCATCTTGTTTTTTCATTAACATGCAGCGTGACAGGTACAGAAATGTTCAGGTACAGTAAATAAAGCATGGTCTTTTCATCAAAATGTCTGTAGGAGCTTTGAGGTGCATGTAAAGACTTAACTAAAAGAATTTTACTGTAGTGGCATGTGCTAATGTAGTCTAGTTATAAGCTTGTCTATTAATGTGAAACTTAATTTTTTAACATTTAAAAGTGTTCCATTGTTTTACCTAAACTTGGCATGAAAGTTCTTGGCTGTCATGTACATATTTCTTCTCAAAAACTCTTTTTTTTCAATGTCAGCTTGATAACCACGTCCTCCATGCCACTAGTATGGAAGCATATACTGTAGTCTCCTTTTAAATGAGACTACTGGAATTTTCTTCATGTTTAGAGGATTTGACTCTAAAATCTGGATTTTTTTTCCCCATATAGTGGAATCTCTATATAGAGGTAGAACTGTAGATTTCATTTAACCTGAAGTTCACATTCAAATGTTTGAATGCTACCTTTAAGCAATCTATACAGATCACTTGCAAACAAATACTGTTTAATGAAAAGATGGAAATTCTGTCTGACCCTTTTTGATTACTGCTGGACAAATTAACTCCTGGAGGTAATTTCAGTTAGTTCAGAAATTACAGGACTGATAAATTTGATCTCTTATTTTCTGACAGAATGTCTATCTATCACACTTTAATCTGTTTCTACAGAGAGAAAAAAGAAGGTACTGTTTTAAAAACTATGTGCAAAACTGTGTTCAGTGTCTGAAAGTTGAGGATCTGTGAGTTTTGCAGCTCACACAGGGAGCCATTCACTTCTCAGTCTCAGACCTATGCTGGCTCTTGTCTCTGCTGTGTGCACAGAAGAGGCTTAGCCCCTGGCAGCTTTGGGAGCCCACATCTGACTTGCTTGTGCTTCAGGACCACCAACAGCCAGCACAGTGTCTGCAGCATTTGAACCCCTGAGTGGGTAGAGTAAATGTGGAGCAACAGTTGCCAGGGACAACTTCATAACTTACTGTGTTCCTCATTATACTGCTGACCCTTGTCCCTAGCAGGTGATGCATGTTTTGCATACAAGTAGGTATTACCATAGAAAATAAAATTCACTGCAGAGTGAAATGCGTTTTGGTTGGATACATGAATGGTCATGGCTCTGTTAAAGGAATGGTAAATTGTTCTGTAGGATATATGATAAAATCAGTACCTTGTACTGTACTTCTAGTTTGTAAGATATATGAATGAAATGTTTCACTTTAATAATACTTTTTAAACCCAAATTTAAATAAAATACTCCAATGAATAAAATTAGTAAGAAAGAAATCATACTGATGACCTGATGGCAAACATGGCATATGTTTATCTTACTCTTGTGATTTTGACTTATTTGGGGTAAGAAGATATATATTTGTTCTGGAGCTCTATGAACTATTTCAAGTCCATATTAGAAACTAAGCAGAGTGCTTTATGCACTTAATCATATCATTTGAGAAAAACAGAATTCAGTAAAAAAAAATCGAGGTTTTGAAGCTGTCAACTAAAGAGTATCCAAAATACATCTCTTTCTTTTATCTCCCTGTATTTTATATAGTGACAGCTTGCTTTCATTAATAAATATATTTTGACTGATCAAATTGCAAACCAGAAGTTCCTTGAATCACAGGTTTTGTTTGATTTTAATTAAAACAAACCCAAAAAACAGCTAACAAACCAACCAAATCAAAACCATGCATTGTCTATTATTTATGTAGAAGTAAAAGCATCCAGCTCAATTGTAAGTCAGTCTGGCTGAAAGCAAGCGGAATGCTTAAACCTGATTCAATATCAAATAAGCTGAAGTTACAGAAACAGAAAGTTCATTAATATTCTCTTGTCTTTTTAATTAAGAAATAATTCTAGTAGAAAATTTCCCAGATATATAAATAATTTCTCTGTCATAGCTGTGTCACCATGGTGGTGTTATGTACCTATAATAACTTTAAATGGATCTCATGCTGCATTCAGAAAGATTCTTTGAATTCTCTCTTGTAATACTTGTTTAGATATGATTAAAGTATTAATCTTCTGTTATTTGAGCATTGCTTCTGTATTTAAGTTAACAATAAACATTTGCTTTCTAGTTTTTCATTTCCTTTTCCTGGTTTGATTTAATGCAGAGCCAGTAGAGGGAGACAGAATATTTTATTTTGTGCAGAACTAGAGGTGCATCTCTGGTTTTGATAAGGATACAAAAGCCATCAACCTTCCTTAAACATGAAGGGAAGTGCTTTACAAATGTGGTCAGTCAAGAATTGGATGAAAAGATGTAGCATCAGGTTGTCAAATAAATGTTATTCACAAAGGAAATATTAGTTTCCATATGTGAAATAGGTGAAAAACAGTGACAAATGGCTTTTTAATTATAACTGATATCATTAATTCCCACATGGTTGTCAAAGTTATTCAGAAGCTCCTGACTAAATGAACTGAATGTTTTGGAGTCCAGCTAAAGAAATTCAGAGCTGAATTTAGTAGTAATAAATGCCTGCATTTATTAGTGGTATTTGTGATCTCTTTGAGTGCATCTTAATTGGACGGAAAGGCAGCATGAACTGGCATCATCTGGGCACAGATTTGTCCCCTGCATGTGCCCAGAGCCTGGACAGTTTCATGGTAGAAGGCTGAGCTATGAAGTCTCCTCAGTTTCTGAGAATGAGTTACTGTCTCTATAGCATGAACTTTTCTCACGGGGTATGGAACTCAGAGGAAACTGGGAAAGCGTTGCCTGATGTTATTTGCACAAATTGATTTGGAAAGAATTGAGCAAGATCCCATGACCGCGTGTACCTGGAAAAGTGCAACTTAGACATGCGAAAGTACTCGTACATCTAGATTAAATTTCTATTTTCTGTCTCCTCATTCCCTTCTTACCTCAGTCCTACTGCATCTGTGTCCTGTCCCATATTATTTTTTTCCTGCCAAATGCTTTATTGGCTTTTCTTACATGACCTAATCTTTAAACATTGNAATTCATACATATCAAATTTTGCCTGTGGCTTCTCTGTCTCTTCCCACCCACTTCCCAGTAATTTGATGTACTGTTGCAGTTGTATAAATATGCTTTAACCTGGAACATCCCAATTGCTCTGGTTTAATTTTTTTATTTCTTTATGAAGACTTGAGTTACACAGTGAATATTGCTGCTGTGGCAGTTTAGTGGACGTGAGCTGGGCACTGGTTACCAAGGATTTTCTGATCCATTCTGTGTCCTGTGCTGGTTTGCCAAGAGTGAGGTAATGGAGCAGTTAGAAAAGGAGAGAGCCTGTATTTAGTGAGCTGGAGCTTGGCTCAGTGGGAATGGTAGCTGTGGGCTTGGTCCATCAGCTGCACTGGGCCTCTGGGCAGCAGTTCTTTTGATCTGGATGGTAAAGTTTGCCTGCTGGTCCCTTGGGATGGACATGCACAAGGGAAAATGGCTGTAGATCTAAGTGTGATCTTAACAGACTTGTTTGTTGTTATCCAGCATTATTAATAAATTGTGTGATTTTTGAAAATATTACTGAAGAACCCTTCAAAAGAGACACCTATAGTGATGAATATAAAATTAAATACCATTTGACTAACATACTTCATTCAGCTTCAGCCAGTAAAGATTCTGGAAAATCTGAAATTGCAGTTGGAGCCTGGACTGAGAAGGATTACTTTTCTTTTAACATTAGGCTTGGAGGAGAAGGACTGCAAAGAGCAAACTTCATTGCTGTGCATCAGGGCACGAAGAAGTGTTTCAAGAAATAGATGTGTGTAATGTTTACCATTTGCTAATATAAATTAGACTGTGTATGTTGGGTATCTGTTAGTTAGACTAGGTGAGAATTTGAGTGTTATCAAACATAATTCCAGCTGTGAGGAACGCAGAGTGACAACTAATCACTAATGTAATAATCATGACGAGTTTTTAGGTAGTGAATTCCATGGTTACTTTCTTTCGATGAGAATATCATTTTGGAACTGGTCTTTGAGCAGCACAGCCAGGATGCTGGGAGTTGGGGAAGCAGTTTAACAGAGCAGCAAGTCAGTAAAGTTCTGGTATAGCACTGTGTCCCATCCCTCTCATAGGATATTCTTCTAGAGTACTATCAACTTAGTACCCAGCTTTAATGTGTAATTGTGCTGCTGATGTGATGTGAACACAGAGTATGTGCTTGCAAGTAATGAATTTTGGTGTCTTTGATCACTTGATGAGCAGTAGCGTTGGGAAGCTCTAGGGGGAGAGACCACCCCGCTGCGCTGTCTCCAGCCACCTCTTCAGGATGATCTGTGCTAGCCCCAGAATGCTGACTGGTGTGTGATTCAATAGAAGCCCTTGGCTGGCTATTTAAAAATACTTAAACTGACTGCCATCTTCTCTTGCCAATATTCTCCCCTGTAAAAACAAATCTGTAATATAAATTCTAAATTGGCAAACTGTGCAGTCAGTTTCCTTACAAATCTGGCAAGTTGTATGATTGTGCAGATTTGGTACCTCTCAGAGGCCACTTTGAGGCTAATTTCAGTTTCTTAACTCCCAAGATGAAGTAAAGTTTCTTTACTTTTCTGATGTTGAAAAGTTAATTTTTTTCCTTTCTTTTTTCCTTGAAAGAAGGAGGCTGGCTTTGCCATCTAATTTGGTCATATATCAACCAAGAAGTTCTTGTGGTCTGTGTCACTGCAGAATATCAGATTCACATGGTGGCAAGAGCTAAGTGCTTAGAGCCTGGAATTCTCACTTTTGAGGGAAATTCTGCTTTAAGGATACAGCAACAAAAATATCTTGTTCCAGCATGAAATAAAACACCCACTCACAAGAGTCAATTGCTTATAAAGCAAAATTCTGAAAGCTTGCATTTCAAACTAAAATGCTTTGTTCAGATGCCTTTTTCATTTCATGTTACGTAAGGAGGCATTTTCAAGTAAGATGATAAAATGTTTAATCCTAAAAAGAGTCCAAATCATGCTTTTAGCATTTGGAAATCTGTTTTCATCAAAGATGACATTTTTCAGTGAAGGACTTTGCTTTCCACAAACTGGCATTTTATGTCAGACCTTTCCATTAAAGTGGTTTCAACCAACTACATTACAGAGATCTTCCTGGGAAGATTCAGCATGCCATCTCTGCAGCTCACTCCCTGGCTGCTCAGCACAGGGATTACCAGGCTGGCTAAGGAGCTGTGGAGCTCGTATGCATTCCTAAACCATATGTTTTCCCTCTGAGTCTGTAGGGGTTATATGAATCCTTACTTTTCTGTGTCACATACTTTCCTAACTACTTTGTTCCTAACTCTCACCACTGAAGTGTCTTGTGTCTATCAAAAGTACCTTCCAGCCTCCTCAAAACAAATACCTTCTCATAATTGGCTAAAATTTGAGCAGTTCTTGAAAATGGATTTTATCATGGGCTTCTTCAGCTATATTCTTCAAGATTTAACTAAGCAAACTCTCTTGGTGGCTGCTTTGACTAGTGTCAGGAGCCAGAGATTAAAAAGATTGCCTTTTTAAAAAGCCCTGGGAGTCTATTTCAAGTGACACTGGCTGTGTTCAGCATCAGCATAGGGTATAAGACTACACCTGACTGGCACTTTATTCTTTAACTGTCATTCTACTGCTACTGTTAATAGGGAATTGGCTGCATTCAGAGCTGGGGTCACTGCTGCTGGTAAATTCCTGAGGACAGTGTGGAACCTGCTGACTAAGACATCATTATGTCCTTGAGGAAGGTGCTGCCTTCTGGCTCACTGCTGCCACTCATTTTCCAGTTCAGTGAGCTGCTGTGTCTGGAGGGGTGGGATTTTCCTCAGAAAGGGAGATGCCAGGGGTTCAGGGCTAGGTGGAAGCTGAGCAAAATGAGCAGCTGACCTCAGGGCACTTGCCTCTGAGAGGAGAGAACCTTCAGTTGCCTGTTCACTTCTGTCTGTTGAACATCAAACTTGGCCCCAAATGTGCCTCACATAGAAACAGGTGGCTGCTCTGAGACATACCAGCCCTCCACCCACAGCAGTGTGGTGAGACCTGGGAGACCCTGGTCATCAGCTGTGGTGTCCCACTTCTGTATAAACTGTGGGCCCTGTGAAATGGAGAGCCATGCTCCTGCAGCCTTCCGTCTCACCCCACTTTGAATGCTTGCCCTGGGAGATGGCAGACATCTGGGGTGAGGGTGGAGTGGGGCTAAATTGGCCTGTCTGAAGTGTGTTGTGTAGGTGTGTTCTGAAGTTGGCCTCAGCCTCTAAAATGAAAGGTGCACCCTGCAGTGGTCACCTGAGGTGGTGAGAGAATCAGCCACTGATTATCTAACTACAAGTAGTTCACTTTCCTCCTTTGCTTTCTCCCTCCTTTCCTCCCTAATAAATAGTTCAGCAGTATTTTTTTTAATTATGTAGAAACTTGGTGGAATAGTAACAGCTGAATGTGGTGACAACATAAAAAATTATTTTGCAGAATAAATATTTCACTGTTTATCATGGAACTGAACAGTAAATTCAGTAAATAATTCTGTAAGCAATAATCTGGCTGCTCAATCTAGGCCCGGTTTGCAACAGAAAATGCAGATTGTTTTGTATAGGCATGTACAGATCACAGAGTCATGATCAGGTTCTTGTCCTGCAGCATTTGGTGTAGGATGTTGTAACTATCCTTTGTCAGTGTGCTAGCAGCTGTGACAACAATGAAATTGGTTGAGTTAGTGCTACACCCGAGGTTGTGTTTATTTTAGTTATGAATACAAATTGGAGGCTGACTGCTTAGCTGCTTCTCCATATTTTTCTGTGTAACAATAATCCTGTTGCTGTTGCAAAGTCATAGCTAACCTCACAGGATTAGCTTTGTAATGCATGTAGAATTTTGACTCCACTGAATTGCACCTTTCATAACAGCTGTGCCATGAGAAGTTGATATGTTGGAGAGTGCTTGTTATGTAAAATACTTCTACAGTATTAGAAATAGGGATTAATGCAACAGATTATTGCGTGTGGAGCTTTTTGGATTACTTTTGTAGTATTTATATACTAATTTGCCTGCAAAAAGTGGTTCTCAAACCAGTGATCTCTAATTTCTCTGGTACTGCAGTAACTTTGGAAGGTGGGATTTGATTAGCTCAAATTGAGGAGGCACGCTGGAGGAAGGATGCTGCTGTTCGGAGACAAAAAAGTCAGAACAGCCTGTTCTCTGACTACAGTCCCTGTNCTCCCTTGCTCCTCCCCTGAGTTGAAGCCGGATTGGTTGTTTGTGTCCCTTTTAAGCTAATGTTAAGCATTTAGCGGGGCTCTTGGGCTCCCGCTGCGACAATAAA